>PVIY010016753.1:0-50976 GCA_004026745.1 Myrmecophaga tridactyla | reverse complement strand
TATCTAAAATCAAATGGGTCCAGGACATGGATAGAACATTAATTACTAGCATGAAATATGAGTTTGACAAATCTAGCTTGGAGTCAGTTCAGCCTCTTACTAGAAGTGTGATTTTGGTTAAGTTACTTAATTTTCTCTGAACCTTTCTTTCTTCATCTGAATAATGAGGTAAAAAAAAAAAATCACTTCACAGAATTACCATTAGGATTAATCTTCTTTGTACAATGCCTAGAATGGAGCAAGCAAAAAAATGTAGCCATTATTATTAAATGTCCTGAACGGTCTGTATATGTCTGCTTATATCAAAAGAAAATAGAATAAGAGTTAGAATTAAGTACCCACTCTTCGCACCAAAGAATTTTGCTGCTGCTGATGTATAGGCTACTGTTTCAGTGGCTGAGAGATTTCAAATAGAATTGAGAGGTCATTCTAGAGGTTATTCTTATGCAGTATGCAGATATCCCTTTTCAGTTTGGGGGGTACTTAAGTCACTAGAGGTAAATGCCTGAAGCCATTGACTATAATCCAGTAGTCTTGATTCTTGAAGATGATTGTATATATAGCTTTTATGGTGTGTCGGTGTGATTGTGAAAACCTTGTGACTGAATCTCATTTATCCAGTGTATAGACAGATAAGCAAAATAAAGACAAAAATAAACAATGGGGGGGATGGATGGAGGTATGGGTTGTTTTGGGTGTTCTTTTAACTTTTATTTTTATTTTTATTCTTATTTTTATTATTTATGGGGGTAATGAAAATGTTCAGAAATCGATTGTGATGATGAATGCACAACTATAGATTATATTGTGAATCACTGATTGTATACTTGGGATGATTATATGGTATGTGAATATGAGTTCAATAAAATCACATTTAAAATAACAGTTAAAACATGCACACACAAATTAGACTATTCTGTGGAACTGTAACCTATACCAAACTTTAAAATCTGTTCTATAACTATTTGTTAAAAAAAAAGTACTTGGAAATGTATTGCTTTTTCTGTATCTATGTTATATTTCACAGTAAAAAAGTTAAAAAAAGAGAAATAAACAAAAACAAAAAATCCAAATGGGATTATTTAATACATAGTATTCTGCCAGTTGCTTTTTTTTACTTACCAATATATTGTGGATATCTTTCCTGCCAGTTGCTTTTTTGTACTTACCAGTATATTGTGGACATCTTTTCATTTTCAATATTTAGATGGTTTCCACTTATTCTTTTTAAATGATGAGTTCTTTTTCATGATGTGGTTCTACTGTAATTTATTGAATTAATCCCATTTGGGTGCTTGTCAGTATTTGGCTATTAACAAAATGTCTTCATTTAGATTTATGCAACTATTTCTTTCAGATAATTTCTTAGGAATGGTGTTCTAGTTTGCTAGCTGCTAGAATGCAATGGGATTTTTGTGAAATGGGATTTTGATTAAAACATGGCTTTTCTAGGGGACATACATCCTTTCAAACCAGCACATTCCACTCTCTGGACCCTAAAAAAGACATGATTTTCCCATATACAAAATACATTAATTTCATAACAATATCAGAAATCCTTAAACCATTTCAGTAACATGTCAAATACAAGATTAATAGAAGATTAAAATCAGTACAAAGTTTCATCAAAGTTAGTTAAAGACATGGAGAGTCCTAAGGCAAAATTTTCTCCATTTGCTCTGGACCTGTAAAACGCATAACAAGTTATTTGCTGGCAACATACAAAGGAGGAACAGCCATAGGATACACATACCCATTTCCATAGGGAGGAAGGAACACAGGGGTCACAGGAACCAAGTAGTTTTGAAAACCTGCAGGGCAAAGTCCATTAGATTTCAGTCTGAGAGTCATTCATCTTCGGGGCTTTAGAAAGTGACAGTCCCACCCTTTCCAAGGGCCTAAGCAGAGGCTTGCCTTCTCCAAACGGCAACCTTGGGGGACATTGGGGAGACCACCTTTTTCTCAACTCCACCCTCTCCAAGTATCGGGGCTGCACCTGGGCTCTCTGCCATCTTCCAGACACACACTCAACCCCTCCACGTGGTGGCAGCCAGGCTCTCCCCAAAGCCCAAGGAATGTGCTTCACCCTCTCCAAGGCCTGAGGCAGCATGACTCTTCCACTGCCACAAGGGGGAAGGCCTATCCTCTGCCTTTGGGGCAAATTCACCCTCTCCACAGGTTTGGGTGGGTCCTCTCTCCTGGCCCGAGGTTTCTTGACTTCAGACCTCAGCCTCCATGGTTTTGCCTCTGAAGTTATTTTCCCTCCAATGTGTCCTTTCTCTGAGCCCCCAAATCCAGACTGGCAGCGGCTCTGTTTATACAGGTCCCACAGCACTCTCGCTGGCTTTCTATGCAGTAGCCTTGGATCATGCCCATCAGACATAAGGAGTTTCCACAAATCCTTCCTGGATAACTCCTTGTCCAATCCTGGCTTTCTGTGAAATGGCTGACTGGTTCCACATTTGGCTAAATCCTCACATGGAGCACGATTCTCTGGGGTTTCCCTTCCTGGAAGTCCAGAATTTTCCAGGACATCAATTTCTGGTTTCTTTTTACTCAAGAGTTCAGTTTTCAACTTCTCTCTCTCCTGTCGCATTTCACTATAAGCTGTGAGGAGAAACCAGGCTGCACTTTCAACATTTAACTTAAATATCTCTTCTGGTAAATATCCAAGTTCATGGCTTTTAAAATCTGCCTTCCAGCCAAAGTTACTAGTCAACTTTGCCAGATTATCTGCCATTTTAAAACAAAGATCGCCTTCCTTCCAGTCTGTAATGACACACATCTCATTTCTGTCTAGAGCCTGGTCAGAGGTATCTTTAGAGTACACATTTCTACCAAAGCAATCTAGGTCTTCTCTATCAAGCTCCTCACAACTCCTCCAAAATTTTCCCCTTATCCATTTAAAAAACTGTTCCAACATGAGTGGTATTTGCAAACCATAGCAGCAGCACTCCACTCTAGGGGACGTACATCCTTTCAAACCAGCACAAATGAGATTCCTGGATCAAAGAGTACACACAATTAAAGTTTTGATTATATTAAAAAAAAAAAAAAAGGCTGAGTGAGTGAAAGAAGCCAGACACCAAAGAGTAGATACTGTATGATTCCAAAAATTTAAGAAACTCTTAAAAAAGGAAATTAGCCAGTAGCAGAGGGAAACTAACTATAAGGGAGCTTGAGGGAACTTTTTTTGAATGATGGAAATGTCCTTTTCTTGATTGTGATGATTATACAGATACTATATGTTTTTCAAAAACCATTGAGCTGTACCCATAAAATGGGTGCATTTTATTGTATTTATATTGTATCTCACTAAGGTGGACTTTTTAAGAATATGGGTGTGCAGGTGTGTGTATGTGTATGTGCCCATACCCTTAATGGAACTTTGTGCTTTTACTGCTAGGAAAGAAATAATCTCCTAAATATGCAATTTTGGAAACCATCTTAATTGCTTGTACTTCAATTTGTGTATATGTGTGTGTGTGTGCTGTATGGCGGCGTCACATGTCATTCTTTTGCCATGTACGTATCCCATTATTGCAGCACCATTTTTGAATTTTTGTTTGTTTTTGTTGGTTTCTTTGTTTGTGAAGTGCATGGGCTGGGAAACAAACCCGGGTCTCCTGCATGGCAGAAGAGAATTCTACCACTGAACTACCTTTGCACCCCAGTATCCAAATTTTAAAGATATAAATAGGTCTGTATAAACCTAGAGAACAATCTGAGACAAAAAAAGGGCATCAACTAAGTAATAAAAGTTATGCAGGCAAAGTAGGATGAAATAAGAAAATAAAACTTTCCACTTATTCTCTATGAATACTATTTAAGTGTAGGATTATGGGTCCTACTTTTATGTTTTTCAAGATTTTTCAAATTAATCAAAGAATAAATGTATGCTGGGAAATTTGAGAACTTTTTCATTTTGTTCCTGGAATTCCCACTTTTGGTTAAGAAAACTGTCTAAATTTAGAAGAGAAGGAGGTACTTCGAAGATTTCAGCAAATTTAATTGCAAGAATCCAAAATCTCATTGTAGTTCTGTCTACAACCAATGTGATTCCTTCACTTCTTCTTTTCATTCTTTCCACAGCTATTTATTGAGTACTTGGTAGGTTTTGGGCTCTCAAACTGTATTAGTTAGGGAACACGGTAGCTTAGCAGTATCCCTGGCTTCAACCCATTGGATGCCAGTTGTGACAAGGAAAAACAGCCCAATATTGCCAAATATCTCCTGCGGACCAAAATTCTCTCCCAGTTGAGAACTACTGTTCTAAGAAAACTGATGTCCAGAACCTCATCTCACATATGTATTCTTAGAAATTGATCTGCCTATGTTCTGTTAAAATTAGCATACCTTCATTATGCTGGATCTCCTTTCCCTTTACTTATTTTGTAAGGGGACTTCTACTTAATGAAAGAAAGTCTTACCTATCTACAATTTCATCTCGGCATATTGTCTAAAAGCATAAAACTCTGGGGCCCCAAACAAAGGGATAATTAAAACTTTTAATGCCCAGCCCACTCTGTCTCATTAATAGATGCAATTCCAAAGCAATTTTCCTTTTTATCTTATTGATATTTTTCTAAAATATTACTAAATTTATGATGTTTGATCAACTGGATATTAGTAAAAAGTTAATACTTAGAATGTTATGGTCACAGGATATACAAAGCATTCCGTTTCATCCATAAACATATTCTTACTGCAGCGAAATATAATCTAGTGATACAATTTTTTAATTACAAAATATTTTATATTAAGATAAAATTCTGTGGAAGAAATAAAATGGAAATAAGATTTCAAATAGTACGAAAGATGACATAAAGCATCCAACTGTAAAAGACAAACTTGGTTTGGAATTTTTAAAAATAGATGTTGATTTGTTAACACATCTCAAAGGCATTTTATATTCAACTAGATTCATTTAAAAGAGAGATATAACAATTTTATTTTAAAATTTTAGTGTAATCAATATGTCAGAAGTTACATATCTTCAGTCATTTGAACTTTTTTCCAATTAGTTTTTCGAAATACCCGTATTTTCAAAATTATTTAGGGGGTAGATGTATAAAATACTTGAAGGCCACTCAATAGCTGTAAACTACATTTTGAAGTGAAAACACTAATGCTCAATCTAAGCCAAGGACACTCTGCCACCTGGTGGCTTAATGATTTCCAAGGTCACTAGGCAGGAATTAAAAAAACCTCGGGGGGGAGTTGAATCATTTGATCACATAACCTATGGATGCTGAGAAGGAAATAAAATTATTAATTCTGAATTTTATCATTGCAAATTCATGGAATTATCATCAGTAGTTTTTTACTGGGTAGGAATATACCTAAAAATCTTCCACCTAAGATCGATTAATTTCAGAAATTCTTAAAAAGATAGTTCATAAAGTTTTTATAAACATAACTAAAAGTAACTTTTCTCTGTCATTTTGTAGTGAAGAGACAGAAAAGAAAATTTGTTCCATTTATGTGTACTGTGTAAAATGAAATCACCAAAGAGCCCATTATTTATAGTACTTTATTGAAAAATGGCATTTATGTAAATTATTCCCTGCTTTCAATGGCTGTTCACAACTCCTGTTGAATAATGGTGTTTTCCTTTCATTTGCAAATATTTCTTTCAAAAGATAAGAAATAAAACAAAGAAATATGGATTTAGTCACAGTAAATAATGTAGTTATATTTCTAATTGCCTGAAAATCCTTCAACACATCTAAATTGCAAGATATTAATGGTTAAAGACATTAAAAATAGTCCCATTTGTAAACTATGGGACTTCAGCTTATATATGTCCATTTTCTACTTTAGACAATTTGGAACAGCCAGAAGGAAAGTATCTTTTCAAGACGCAGCTTTACAACCTTCAGAGCTGATGATAATGTATGAACCAAACCACAGATGGTTTCAGAACTCTATCACTTGAATACAATTGTCAGGTGAAGTATATTTTTATTATGTCTCTGCCCCAAAATATTACCAGTTTAACAGATTCTGTAAATAATGGCTGCTTTTGTAATTTTTTTAGGGGAAAAATTAACCAATTTAGAAATAAACATAAAAACAAAAGTGGAACATACACCATGACCATTTACTTGAAAATGATGAAAAGTAAGAGAAAACCAGATGAAAACTCATTTACCAATCTGACCTGAATTCCAGTTAAAGTGGAGGTGGGACTGATTTTTCTCTCATTACAGAATCTATAAAATTGTAACATTCAAAGTATCATTTCATGCCTCCGAATAAGAAGAGGATATGGAGCCAACTTTTCTCTCTTTTCCACTGACTTAAAACTTTATGCTTTTTTGGTTTTCTGCTTTACCTGATTAATAGATTGCAATATATGTGAAATCTAGTCTGTGATAAAGCTGGCATTGTTAAGTGAAGAAAACAAAGTGTAAAAATATGTATTAGCACATATCTATTTGTGTACATGTTTCTATATAAAGGAACTAATATTTTGGAAATTATGAATGGGCTCTTCTCTTTTGCTGTTCTGAGTTCAAGCCTAGAGCACTTACACCATCTGTTGTGATACCCCAGAAAAGCCAAGTTCTTTCATCCTCATTCAGTATTGCTGGGTGGGAGCTTTTAGATTGTTTCCAAGGAGATTTGACCCACCCAGCTGTGGGTGGTAACTTTTGATTAGATGGTTTCCTTGGAGATATATTTCCACCCATTCAAGGTGGGGTTGTTTACTGGAGTCCTTTAAGAGGTAACCATTTTGGAAAATGCTTCAGAGCCCACACAGTCAGAGACCTTTGGAAATGAAGAAGGAAAACGCCCCTAGGGGAGCTTCATGAAACAAGAAGCCAGGAGAGAAAGTTAGCAGATCGCCATGTGCCTTCCTAGCTGAGGGAGAAACCCCAAGCTTCATTGGCCTTTCTTGCTGATGCCTTAATTTGGACATTTTCATGGCTTAGAACTGTAAACTTGCAAATTAATGAATTTCCCTTTTGAAAAGTTGCTCCATTTCTGGTATATTGCATTCCGGCAGTTTGCAAACTAGGACACCTGCCTAGGGGAAAGATTAGGATTTTTTCATTTGGTAAACATTGTTGTTTACTTACTCAACTACTTATTACCTCCCTTCTCCCATGGCGGCTGAGCCTATTTCCCACAATAGAGGCTGTGAAAATATCTAGCACTCTTCCTTCACCTTCCTTTTTGCAATGGGTAACCATGTGACATGGTTACAGATAATAAGAAGTAGAGAAGAATCTGCTGGAAGGACTTCTGGAGAGATTTTTCACCCTGATAAAAAGAAAACAGGCATGAAGCGCTGCCTCTACCCTGAATACCCCCTATCTCTTGCCTTTGAATGAAGCTCCTGCCCCAAGCAGGATCTTTGGGAGACAGGCCTTTTTCATCCAAGACAGGCTGAACGCCCCCCAGAGGGACAACTTAAACTATCAGATAGACTAAGATTTAAATGAAGTTGGATGCAGGATTCATTTTTTTGCCACTAGCCTGTGGGTGGTGAAAAAAGGGAAGGAAGAGGAGGATGGGGTAAAAGGAAGGCTAGATTAATTACACAAAAAAACAAAGAGCCTATATATTTTACCAGCACATTTTAAGTTGCAATGTAAGCTAAATTTATGGTCTTGCAACACATAGTATTTCATAAAAAAAAGACCTAGGAAAGTGATAGTAATTGGCTCTGGGGGAGGGGGTTGGGGAACTGAGGGACTGAAGTGGGAGGAAGTCTTCATTTCCTTTGTATTCAGGCCTTTTGCAGTCTGAATATCTTACCATGTGGACATATTACTTTTACATTTAAAAAGAAAAGAATGGTTAGTAAAAATAAATGAAAGTAAATGACAGGAGAATTGTAAATAAATAGAAAATGGATTACTAAGGAAAGTCTCACTAATGGGAACATCTTTAAAAGCCACAGTGTATCAGCCAAAAGATTATAAAACTTCAAAATTAGATCTAGCAGGTAAAACTAAATCTGGGTAAAGGAAAGCCAAGCCCTCATTCAGTCACTGAGACCCAGGTTGAGAATCCTGCTCACCAAGCACTAAGCTGGATGATTACTACCAGGAGTGGGCAAATCTAACTGGGCCAGGCTGGAGAGAAGAGAGAGGCAGTGGGGTGTAGTGCCTACTCAAATGGGCTCTAAACCAGACTGCTTTGGTTTGGATCTGGACTGCCACTTGCTAAATATTGACTTATGGCAAGTGAAATTAACTTCTCTTAAACAAACAATGGGTCAAGGAAGAAATCACAAAGGAAATCAGAAAATTTGGAGAGATGAATGAACATGAAATCACAACATACAAAAATTGATGGGATGAAGAGAGGCAGCACTCATAGGAAAATTGATAGCTGTGAACATATGTTCTGAAAAGTAGAAAGATCCCGAAGTTAGTAATTTATCTACATATCTTGAGGAACTATGTAAAGAAGCACAAACTAAACCTAAGGTTAACAGAAGAGAGAAAATAAAGATTAGAACAGAGATAAATGAAATAGAGAATAGAAAAAAACAATAGCAAGAATCAACTAAACCAAAAGTTGGTTCTTCAGAAAGATTAATAAAATTGACAAACCCTTAGCTAGACTGACATAGAAAAAAAGAGAGGACAGAAATTACTAAAATCAGCAAAGTGGGGATATTACTACTGATCTTGCAGAAATGAAAAGGATTATAAGAGAAATGCAATGCAATGAACAATTTCATGTCAACAAAACAGATGATCTAGAAGAAATGGACAAATTCCTAGAGACATGCAATTTTCCTAAATATACTCAAGAAAAAAGTAGAACATATTAGGCCCATAATAAGTAAAGAGACTGAATCAATCATGAAAAAGCTCCCAACACAGAACTTAGGGGGAAAATGGTAAAGTAGGGAACTTCAGGATTCACTCTTCCTCCAAAACTGCTAGTGGACAGGCAGGAACCCTCTGAAACAACTGTGCTAGGGCTCTGGGGGTCAGGGGAGCACTGTACAGCATCCAGGGAAGAGTGGGAAGAAGCAGCTGAGGAACTGCAGTAAAGAACTGTGAGTAGTGTGCTCTGTGACTGCTGCCAGCACCCATGTCCCCCTCTCGAGGTCTGGTCACTGGCTGGCTGCTGCAGACAGAGAGGGACGTGGAAGTCCTCTTCCCCAAGAAGAGGGTGGGGCATGGCTGAGGACAGATCATGGCTTTTGATCAGTGAATTCAGATCACTTGTCCCAGCATTGAGCTGCTGTTTCACATGGTCCCAGACAGGGACAGAGATGGCCATCACCATTGTTTCAATCCTGTCCCAATGGGGGCAGAGGTGGTGCAGGTTTAAAGACACAGTGCCCCCTTTGGGCTGCAGGGAACACTTTGCTGAAGGGCACTATCCGCTGGTCAAGCCAGGGAAGTGTGGCTTCAGGGAACCATCAAAAAGGATTTTGATGTCTTTCCAGACCCCCTTCCCAGGCTCAATGGAGCTATTCTGTGCCCCTTTTCTAGGATATTGGCCCTGTTTCGGCTGGCAAAACTGTCCTTCAGAAATGAGAGAGATATTCTGGTGGTTATTCTTTTGCAGTACACAGATATCCCTTTTCAGTTTTTGGTGTATTGGAGCAGCTAGGGGGAAATACCCGAAACTGTTGAACTGTAATCCAGTAGCCTTGATTCTTGAAGATGATTGAATAACTATAGAGCTTTTAAAGGTTTGACAGAGCGTAGCTGTGAAAAACCTTATGACTGACACTCCCTTTATCCAATGTATGGACAGATGAGTAAGAAAAAGAAAAATAATAAATAAATAAACAATTGGGGGAGGGTGGGTATGGATGTCCTGGGTGTTCTTTTAGTTTTACTTTTATTCTTATTTTTTTTGGGGGGGGTAATGAAAATGTTCAAAAATCTATTGTGATGATGAATGCACAGCTATATGATGATACAATGAACCACTGTGCTGTTTTGAATATATTATGTACCCCAGAAATGTTTTAATCTTGCTCCAATCTTGTAAGAGCAACTATTTCTTTTAATCCTGATTCGATACTGTAGTTTGGAAACCTTTGATTAAATTATACCCACAGAGATGTGACACACCCAATTATGGAGGCGACCTTTTGATTGGATGGAGATGGGACTCCACCCATTCCAGGTGGGTCTTGGTTAGTTTACTGGATTCCTTTAAAAGAGGAAATATTTTGGAGTCAGAAATGACAAAGCAGAGCTGAAACAGAGGCGGACATGTGGAGAGCAGAGACACATATATCTGGAGATGCTTGGAGCCCAGCAGATGTCACCATGAGATGTTAAGCAAGCCAGAACCTGGAGAGAGCTACGAAAAGCCAAGAGATGAAAGCCGGCCCCGGAGAAGCAATGTGAGGAGCCCCACAGGAACAGAGACTGAAAGCAACGGAACCCAGGAGCAAGCAACCAGCACATGCCAGCCACATGACTTCCCAGCTGGCAGAGGTGTTCCTGACCCATTAACCTTTCTAGAGTGAAGGTGACCTCTTATTAGTGCCTTAATTTGGACACTTTCACTCCCTTAGAGCTGTAAACTTGTAACTTATTAAATTCCCCTTTGTAGAAGTCTTCCAGTTCAGTGTATTGCATTCTGGCAGCTTGCAAACTAACACAACCACAGATTAAACAATTTAAGTGATCATATGGTATGTGAATATATAATATATCTCAATAAAATTGCATTAAAAAACAAAAGATGTGGGAGAATTTAAAATATTTACAGATAAACAGAAACTGAGAGAGTTCTTTGACAAGAGACCTGCCCTACAAGAAGTACAAAAGGGAGTTCTCAAGGCTGAAAGGAAAAGACAGGAAAGAGAAACCTGAAGAGTTTTGAAATTAAGATAATCAGAAAGGTACCTCAAAGTGAAAAAAAGACAAAAATAAGATATGATATGTAAAAACCAAAGGATAAAATGCTTGAAGTAAGTATTGCCTTTAGAGTAGTAACACTGAATGCTTATGGATTAAGCTCCCCAATCAAATGAAATAAATTGGCAGTGGGATAAAAAAAAAGTATGATCCAAGTATATGCTGTCTACAAGAGATTCACCTTAGGCTCAAAGACACAAATAGGTTGTAAGTGAAAGGCTGGAAAAAGATAATCCATGCAAATAGTAAAAACAATGACAAAAAGCTGGGGTAACTATACTAATACCATAAAAAATAGTCTTTAATTCAAAACTATGATAAGAGAGAAAGAAGAACATTATATATTTTAAAAAGGGGCTATCCACCAAGAAGAAATAATAATAATAAATATTTACGCACAGAACCATGGTGGCCCAAAATACATGGGACAAACACAGGCAAAAAAGAAGTCTGGGAGAAATAGATGTCACTGCAATAATAGTTGGAGATTTCAATACACCACTCTCATCAATAGATAGAACATCTAGACAGAAGATCAATAAGGAAACAGAGAATTTGAATAATATGATAAATGAACTAGACCTAGCAGACATATACAGAACATTGCACACCAAAATAACAGGATATACATTCTTCTCTGGTGCACATTCTCCAGGATAGCCACATTTCAATTTTAAAAAGGTTGAAAGTATACAAAGCATTTTCTCTGACCATAACACAGTGAAACTGGAAATCAATAATAGACAGAGAACTTGAAATTCACAAATATATGAAAGTTAAACCATACACTCTTCAGCAATCAGTTCATCAAAGAAGAAATTGCAAGAGGAATCAGTAGTATCTTGTGACGGATTAAAAAAAACATGACATATCAAAACTTACGGGTGTAGTGAAGACAGTGCTGAGGAGGAAATGTATAGCACTAAACAAATAAGAAGAAAGAGCAAAAATCAGACCTAACAGTACACCTGGAGGAACTAGAAAAAGAATAATAAACTAATCCCAAAGCAAGCATAAGGAAAGAAATAAAGATTAGAGCAGAGATAAATGAAATTGACAATTAAAAAACAATAGAGAGAATTAACAAAACCAAAGGATGGTTTTTGAGAAGATCAATAAAATTGACAAATCCTTATCTAGACTGACAAAGAAAAAAAGAAAGAAGATGCAAATGATTAAAATCAGAAATGAGAAGGTGGAAAGTACTACAGACCCCACAGAAATAAAAAGAGTCTTAAGAGGATATATGAATAACTGTATGCTATCAAATTAGACAACTTAGATGAAATGGACAAATTTCTAGAAACACACAAATAACCTACGATGACTCTAGAAGTAGAAGACCACAACAGACCAACTGCAAGTAAAGAGATTGAATCAGTCATAAAGAAAACCTAATGCCCAGGACCAGATGGCTTCATAGGTGAATTCTACCAGTTGTTCTAAGAAGCATCACCAATCCTGCTCAAACTCTTCTCAAATATTAAAGAGCAGGGAATGTCATGTAACTCATTCTATGTGAGGCCAACATCACCCTAATACCAAAGTCAGATAAAGATAATACATGAACAGAAAATTAGAGATCAGTTTCTCTTATGAATATAGATGAAAAATCCCCAACAAAATACTTGAAATCTAATTCAACAGCACATTAAAAGAATTATACCACCATGATCAAGTGGGTTTTATCCTAGGTATGCAAGGGTGGTTCAACCCAAGAAAATCAATTAATGTAACACACCACATTAACAAATTGAAGGGAAAATCACGTGATCATCTCAATCGATGCAGAAAAGCCATTTCACAAATTCAGCATACTTTCTTGATAAAAACACTTCAGAAGATAGGAATAAAAGGAAACTTCCTCAACATGAAAAATGGTATATATGAAAAACCCACAGCAAACATCATAATCAATACGTGAAAGGCTGAAAACCTGCCCTCTAAGATCTGGAACAAGACAAGGATGCCCACTGTCACCACTATTATTCAACATCGTACCAGGCAAAAGCAGTAAGCCAAGAAAAAGAAATAAAAGGTATCCAAGTTGGAAAAGAAGAAATAAATCTGTCACTATTTGCAGATGACATTATCCTATATATAAAAAATCCTGAAAAATTTATAACAAAACCGCTAACAACTGAATTCAGCAAAGTGATAGAATACAAGGTCAATGCAAAAATCATAGTGTTTCTACACACTTGTAATGAGCAATCTGAGGAGGAAATCAAGAAAAAATTCAATTTACAATAGCAACCAAAAGAATCAAATATTTAGGAAGGAATTTAACCAAAGATGTAAAGGCTTGCACAAAGAAAACTACAAAACAGTCCTAAAAAAAAATCAAAGTAGACCTAAAAAAATGGAAGAACATTCCATGTTCATTAATCAGAAGACTAAATATCATTATGATGTCATTCTTCCCAAACTGATTTAAAGATCCAATGTATTCCCAATCAATGTATTCCTATTCAGCCTAAGAGTCAACCCCAGAGAACCTCTTTTGTTGCTCAGATGTGGGCTCTCTCTCTCTCAGCCAACACAGCAGGTGAACTCACGCCCTCCCCCTCTCTACATAGGACATGACTCCCAGGGGTATTAAACCTCCCTGGTGACATGGGACAGAAACCCTAGAATGAGCTGGGACTCAGCATCAAGGGATTGAGAAAACCTCAACTGAAAGGGGGGAGAGAGAAATGAGACAAAATAAAGTGTCAGTGGCTGAGAGATTTCAAACAGAGTCGAGAGGTTATCCTGGAGGTTATTCTTACACATTATATGGGTATCCCCCTTTTAGTTTATGGTATATTAGAGTGGCTAGAGGGAAGTGCTGGAAACTGTAGAGCTGTGTTCCAGTAGCTATGTTTCTTGAAGATGATTGAATAATGATATAATTTTCTCAATGTGACTGTGTGATTATGAAAACCTTGTGTCTGATGCTCCTTTTATCTATGGTATGGACAGATGAGTAAAAACTACAGATAAGAAACACATAATAGGAGGAACAAAGGTTAAAATAAATTAAATAGATTGAAATACTAGTGGCCAATGAAAGGGAGTGGTAAGCGGGTATGGCATGTATGAGTTTTTTCTTTTTTATTTATTTTGCTGGAGAGATGCAAATGTTCAAAAAAATGATCATGGTGATGAATAACAATTATGTGATGATATTGTAAGCCATTGACTGTAACCATGTCAAGAATGTTTGTATGTCAAGAATGTTTGTATGCCTGTTCATTGTTTATAATAAAAATATTTATATATAAAAGTTCTTTCATGAACCAGAACAATGTACGATACTATTACAAGGACTCAATGATAGAGTGGTATTTAGAAAAATGTACCTACTGCAAACTATGAACCATAGCTAAAAAAATATCTTGTGTTAGTTAGATTCAGTTGTCAACTTGGCCAGGTGAACATGCCTAGTTCTGTTGCTGTGGACATGAGCCAATTGTACGTGAACCTTATCTGTTGCTGATTACACCTGCAGTCAGCTAGGAGGCGTGCCTGCTGCAATGAATGATGTTTGAGTTAATTGGCTGGTGCTTAAATGAGAGAGCTCAACATAGCACAGCCCATGCAGCTCAGCATACCTCATCTCAGCACTTGCAGCTCAGCCCAGGCCTTTGGAGATGCAGAAAGAAATCACCCCGGGGAAAGTTGTTGGAACCCAGAGGCCTGGAGAGAAGGCCAGCAGAGACCGTCCTGTGCCTTCCCACATAAGAAACAGAGACCATCCTGTGCCTTCCCATGTAAGAAAGAACCTCAGTGGAAAGTTAGCTGCCTTTCCTTTGAAGACCTAACAAAATAAATCCCCTTTTATTAAAAGCCAATCCATCTCTGGTGTGTTGTATTCTGGCAGCTAGCAAACTACAACATATATTAATATTCTTTCATCAGTAATAACACATGTAC
Source organism: Myrmecophaga tridactyla (assembly GCA_004026745.1). Lineage (NCBI taxonomy): Eukaryota > Metazoa > Chordata > Mammalia > Pilosa > Myrmecophagidae > Myrmecophaga > Myrmecophaga tridactyla. The sequence continues at coordinate 36,202 of PVIY010016753.1, read as the reverse complement.
AATACCAATATTAGGGGTCAATAATAAGGGAGGTTAAGGAGTATGCTATGTTTTGGGTTTTCTTTTTTATTTCTATTCCTTTTTTTTGAGTAAGAAAAATGTTCTAAAATTGATTGTGGTGATGAAGGCACTAGTGTGTGATGATATTGTGAGCCATTGATTCTATACTTTGGATGGATTGTATGGTGTGTGAATATATCTAAATGAATTGCATTAAAAAAATTCCAACAGCCTACTTTTCAGAAACGACAGCTTTATCAAATTTATTTGGAAGGGTAAGGGGCCCTAAATAGCCAAAAACATCTTGAAAAAGAAGAATGTTGGAGGACTCAGACTTCGTTACTTTAAAGCTACTATAAAACTATGTTGTTAAAACAGCCAATTACTGGGTGCATGGATGGTTCAGTGGTGGAACGCTCACCTTCCATGAGGGAGACCCAGGTTCGATTTCCGGACCATGCACCCCAAAAAACAAATGCAAAAACAAAAAAACAGCATGATACTGGCATAAGATGGATATATTGACTAATGGAATCAAGCAGAGAGTTCAGAAACAGACCTTCAATATGGCCAACCGATATTTGACAAGGTGACCAAGTCCACTCAAGTAGGAAAGAAGTTTCTTCTAATGTTGCTGGGAGAACTTTTGCATATCCATACACAAAAGAATGGGAGACAACTGCTCTCTCAAATCTTACACAAAAATTAACTCAAAATAGATCAAAGATGTAAAGATAAGAACCAGGACCAGAAAAATCTTTGAAGAAAATGTAGGGGAGATCTTGTGGTAGGCAGTGGTTTCTTAGACTTTTCATCCAAAGCACAAGCAATCAAAGAAAAAAATAAATAAATGGGATCTTCTCAAATTTAGAAACTTTTGTGCTTCAAAGAACTTTGCCAAGAAAGTGAAAAGGCATCCTACTCTATGGAAGAAAATATTTGGAGACAACTTATCCAATAAGGGTTTAATAGCCAGACCATACAAATAAATCATACAACTCAACAATAAAATGAGAAACAACCCAATTAAAAATAGACAAAGATTTGAATAGACCTTTTTCCAAAGAGGAAATACACATGGCTAAAAAGCACGTGAAAAAGATGCTCAACATCATTAGCCATCAGGGAAATGCAAATCAAAACCGCAATGAGATATCACTTCACACTTACTAGTATGACCACTATTTAAAAAAATAGAAAATACAAGTGTGGGAGAGGATTGGAGAAAGAGGAACACTCATTCACTGCTGGTGGGAATATAAAATGTTGCAGTCACTCTGGAAGAGAGTTTGGGAGTTCCTCAGGAAGCTAAGTATAGATTGCCAAATCATCAGGCAATCTAGCTACTAGGTATATATCCAGAAGAACTGAAAGCAGGGACTCGAACAGATACTTGTACACCAATGTTCATAGTGGCATTATTCACAATTGCCAAAAGATGGAAGCAACTCAAGTGTCTATCAACTGATGAATGGATAAATAAACTGTGGTATAGACACACGATGTATGTAAGAAGGAATGAAGTTCAGATGCATGCGACAACATGGATGTATCATTACCTTGATACCAAAACCAGACAGACATAACAAGAAAAGAAAATCAAGAACAATATCTCTTACAAATACAGATGCAGAAATTCTCAACAAAATATTAGCAAATCAAATCTGACAGCATATTAAAAGAATTATACACCATGACTGTTCTAGTTTGCTAGCTACCAGAATGCAATATATCAGAAATGGAATGGCTTTTAAAAAGAGGAATTTAATAAGTTACAAGTTTACAGTTCTAAGGCTGAGAAAATGTCCCAATTAAAACAAGTCTATAGAAATGTCCACTTTAAGGCATCCAGGGACAGATACCTTGGTTCAAGAAGGCTGATGACGTTCAATGTTTCTCTCTCAGCTGGAAGGGTACGTGGCGAACATGGCGGTATCTGCTGGCTTTCTCGTGGCTCTACAAAAGGGACACTCTCCAAAATGTTTCTTCTTTTAAAGGATCCCAGTAAGCAACTCCACCTTCAATGGGTGGAGACACACCTCCATGGAAATCATCTAATCAAAAGTTACCACCCACAATTGGGTGGGTCACCTCTCCATGGGAACAATCAAAATGCTCCCACCCAGCAATACTGATGGAGGATTAAAGGACATGGCTTTTCTGGGATCCACCACAGACTCAAACTGACACAATGACCCAGTGGGATATATCTCAGATATGCAAGAGTGGTTCAACCTAAGAAAATAAATAAATTTAATATACCACATTAATAAAATGAAGGGAGAAAACCACATCCTCATTTCAATTGACATAGAAAAGGCATGTGACAAAATCCAACACCCTTTCATGATATGAACACTCAGAAAAATATAAAATAGAAAGAAACTTCCTCAGCATGATAAAGGGCAATTATGGAAAGCCAACAGCTAATATTATACTCAGTGCTGAAAGACTGAAAGCTTTTCCACAAGACAAGGATGCTGCTTTCAACACTGTTATTCAACATTGTATGGGGAGTTCTTGCCAGAACAATTGGGGGGGAAAAAGGCATTCAACTGTGAAAAGAAGAAGTAAAATTTTTTCATTCTCAGAAGACATGCTCTTTTACACACTAAGGGAGAGGGGACAGAACATAGAGCTCCTAGCTCTGCGAGGTGGAAGATGCATCCTGCCTACACAGGATACATGCTGGGAAACTATAGAAAGCAGATAAAATTGGAGGCAAAACACTTTGTGATGTAGTTGAACATGATAAATTGGAAAAATTAAAGTAAACTTTGTAAATACAATATAAATATACTAAGCTAAAAGTACACTCAGTCTTTAAGGAGTTTAAAATTTAAAAACAGTCATAATAGAGTAGTTAATGCATGCTATGAAAGACTTATAGGAATAAAGAAGAGAGCATCTAAATCAGATGCAAAGTCCAAGAAGGCTACTGGGAAGAGGTGACACTTAAGCTGAACCTTAAGGATGAGTATGGTCTAGCTAGAAAGAAATGAGGAAGGCATTACAAAAACAGCAGAAGAAGAGAACTGGAGGTAAGAAATAGCATGATGCGCCTTGGAATTATATGTGGATTGGAGTGGCTGAAATGGAGAGTAGATGTGGGAAACGACAGGAGATGAAGCAAGAGGAGAAGACCGTTTTCAGATAATGCAAGACCTGGCATGCTAAGTCAAGAAATTTTAATTTAATTCTTAAATAAATGGGGGGTGACAGATTTTAAACAGGTAAGGCTGATCACATTTGTCATTTATAAGAGTCATAGAGCCAGCAGTGTGTTGGGGAGCAGGGTGGAGGGAGGCAGATTGGAGACCCCCTAGGAAGCTGCAACTACTATACAAGAAGACAAAATAGTGCCTGATCTTAGCCAGAGAGAAGAACGAAAACAGGAGAGAAGATGGGAGATGGATTCTCTAGTCTTTGGTGACTCACTAAGTGAGATAAGGGAGAAGAAAGAGTCTAGGATGACTCTTAAGTTTTCTGATTAGGACTGATACCAAGATATAGCAGAGCCAGAGAAGGCAGGTTGAAAAGGTTTTGAACATGGGAAATTTGAGTGGGGCTTATTCTAGATATATGACTGAAGCTGAAGTGAGAGATCTGATCTGGACATGTAGACCTGAAGTCATCACCACAGAGGTGATATTGAAGCTATGGGCGTACAAGAGTGCTTCTAAGAGCATATAAATGAGAAAAGCAACTGGCAATGTTGACGTTTAAGGAATGAGAAGGTAAGACCTGCCAAGGAACCCATAAAGGAGCAGCAAGAGATGGGGGAAGAAAACCAGAAGAATGTGGTATCAGAGAAGCCATAATACAGGTTTAGGAAGGGGTGGAGGTGGGGTCAGTGAAATCAAAAGTTTTAGAGAAGTCAAATAAATAAAACACTGGAGGGTGTGCATGTTACTTGGCAGTGTGGGGGTCATTGGAGACCTCAGTGATAGCAGCTTCTGGGGTGGACGAGCTGAAGCCAGTGTGTTGAGCAGCTCATGGAGAGGGGCATGAGCAGGCTACTCTTCCAAAAATGCCAGTCAGGAAGCTTGAAGGTAGAAGTATGTCAGAAAAGGATGTAAGTTTGAATGAGAATTTTTGACACATAGGACCTAGAAAATGTTTATATGATGAAATAAAAAACCATGTTTGAAAAAAAAAAGCATATGTTTTGAGAGAAAAGAACAATGAACTCAGACTCCAGAAACTTGAGTTCTGGTACAGGTTCTGTCAATACCTAATTGTGAGATTTGGGGCTAAGTCACTTGCCCTCCCCATGCCTCAGTTTCCTCCTCTGTGAAATGAGAGAACTGGCCTAGATCACTTCTCACGCAGCCAGAATATCTTCTTATTCTGAGTCTACTTGAAAGGAACCATTCAGAAATATTTGATAATTAACTTGCCTTTCGGGTATATTTATTTAAAGACTTTCATTGGTGGACTTGGTCATTCACTTTGAACTTGGTTTGTTGATTTTTCATTGCGTAAGTCTGGGTGGAGCTGGGGGTGGGGTGAGCATTTCCCTCTACGTTGTAAGTGAGAAGATCCATGTCAACTTTTTTTATCACTCAAGAGAGGACAGTTCAGATTTAGGGGTCTGGTATCTCCCTGATGTAGTGTGAAATTATCTGGTGACTGCAGCACTGAGACACACAGAACGTCTGACCATCTATGTTATAGGAAGTAACACATAGAAAATAACTTCTGCCAAAGGATAAAAATATTTTGGGTAATTCTGAAGCTACAGTTTCCGTTGAGGGACTGTTGAAGGTGAAAGGACTCAGGAGTACTGCACTAAGCCCCATCAATGGACTGTCTTACTTTGTTTAGTTTCTGAATCCATAGTACTAGTTACTGGAAAAGATTTAACAAATATTACAGTGTACATTTCCTTAAATTAATTTACATACACAAAACATAGAACTCATTAGTATGGGTATTCTGCATTATGGTTTCAGTATTGTTTTGTCCAAAGAACAATACTTGATCTCTTGGAAGCTGCGGTGGTTTGAACCCATATGCACCCCAGGAAACATGTTCTTAAATTTAATCCATGCCTATGAGTGTGAACCCATTGTAAAGGAGACCTGTTGATGAGGTTGCTGCAGTTATGAAGGCGTGGCTCATTTCAATCAAGATGGGTCTTCATTTTATTACTGGAGTCCTTTATAAGGTGGGGGGGGGGGGTGAAACTCAGAGAGAGAAAGCCACAGAGGAAGCAGCCAGAAGCTAAACTCAATGGAATGTGGAAGAGAAGGGAGAGACCAGGAGACACTGCCAAGTGCTTTGCCATGTGACAAACTAAGGACCAAGGATCAGCAGCCAATGCCAGAATGCCACATTCCTTCGGGCAGAAAGCATCATCTTGATGCACCAGGATTTGGACTTTCTTTTAGCCTCAAAACCATAGGCTGGTGAATTCCTATTGTTTAAGCCAACACATTTCACGATATTTGCTTGAGCAATTAAGTAAATAAAACAAAACCCTACAGAACAAAGTATCCTAATATGATCCCTTTTCCCTACATTTCAGAGAATTGTGAGCCCTTATTTGTACATACAACCATTAAGCTTCATATCAAGAATATAAATAGTGCAAGGTGTGAAGCAGTCTATTTAATAAAAATTCCTGAAATTATATTCACTATATTTAAATACAGTGAATATAATATATACAGTAATATAAGTACTGTATGGGTGAATCACAGGAAAAAATTTGGCAGTCTATTCTCCTTCAAATCCTAACATACAAAGTGTTGCATTAATCTCGGATAAACTGCCAAAATATACTGCAACCTCACATGTAGACAGCAAATAACTCCCATCTTCCTGTCATAAACAAAACGAACACACCAAGGAAAAGATCCCTCCCTAAGTGGGTTTTCTTCATTCTGTAACCTGAACCCAGGTGCAGGCATTGTATGTCACAGGGCCAAGTCTCAGCTGAGATTTGGAATTTCCTTTCCTGCTTCTACCTAATGGTGGGAAGAAAAATAATCCTTCAGTGCTGGAACACACTGTCAAGCCACTCTAAATCACCACAGGGTGGAAATCTCCAGAGTGTTCTCTTCTTTATTCAAAACCAGTACTTATATAAAAGTTCAGAAAAAGACAAGAATGAAAATCATGTTGACAAGTCAATTAGAAAAAAGATACATAAGTAAAAAGCAAGCTGGGTGAGATTCTCTAGCTCCCTCTTCAAACCAAGCCCACTTACAGCTGGGGAGGTTGCTCCATCCTGCCTGGCTGATGTGCTGCTCTTCAGAGCCCTGGACCGCATCCTGGACTGAAAATCAGAAGGAGTCATCTGAAGTTCTGGCTCAGATACTGGCCAGCTGTTGGGCTTTGGATCCCTCTGTTGACACTGGTTTCTCATCTATAAAATGAGGGGATTTGACTACAAGATTGTTAAGAATATTTATCCTTAGCTCTAAAACTCACTGATTTCTCCTCCTCCTCCTCCTCCTTCTTCTTTTTTTTTCTTTTTTACTAACTCAGGAAATACACCTCTATGTGTCTCTAAATGCCCACAGATCATACAGAGGGATCATAATAAATGTTTCTTGGACTAATGAATTATTTGGGGCCCTAAAAAAACCAGGAGGGTCTTCTTTGGCAGTTACTTGAAAAACTGTAACTTATATAGCTTTTTCTCTCTCAGAGTAGAAGAAGAGAAAGTTACATATTAGAAAGCAACTGAAACTGAAATACCTCTGTGGCACTTTGCTGTTCACTCCAGCCCTGTTAGATCTGTGTGACTCGGAAACAAATTCTCCCAAAAACCTAAAGAATCCTTTCTTTCCTTATACCTAGATCATAAACTCTGGGCCACCTATGGAATACATTTTAAAAACAATATTGAAGAGATGCAATCCTTAACAAAGAGAAGCTCTGTTCTAGTTTGCTAGCTGCCAGAATGCAATATACAAGAAACAGAATGGCTTTTAAAAGGGGATTTTAATAAGTTGCTAGTTTACAGTTCTAAGGCCGAGAAAATGTCCCAATTAAAACAAATCTATAGATATGTCCAATCTAAGGCATCCAGGGAAAGATACCTTGGTTCAAGAAGGCTGATGAAGTTCAGGGTCTCTCTCCCAAGTGAAAAGGCACATGGTGAACACAGTCACAGTTTATGTCTCAGCTGGAAGGGCACATGGCAAACACGGCGTCAGCTGTTAGCTTCCTCTCCTATGCTTCCTGTTTTATGAAGCTCCCTGGGAGGCATTTTCCTTCTTCATCTCCAAGGATCACTGGCTGTGGACTCTCTGCTTCGTGGTGCTGCAGCATTCTCTGCTCTCTCTGAATCGCCTTCATTCTCCAAAATGTTTCCTCTTTTTAAGACTCCAGAAACTAATCAAGCCCCACTCAAATGGGTGGAGACACGCCTCCACCTAATCCAGTTTAGAACCACTCTTGATTAAATCACATCTCCAGGGAGATGATCTAATTACAGTTTCAAGCATACAATGCTGAATAGGGATTAGAAGAAATGGCTGCCTTTACAAAATGGGATTAGGATTAAAACATGGCTTTTGTAGGGTCCATACATCTGTTCAAACCAGCACAAGTTCCTTCAGTTTGGGTTTGCTGAAGCTCCCAGAATGCAATAAACCGAAAAAGGACTGGTTTTTACAATGGGGACTTTTAACTTACAATTTACAGTTCTTAGGCTATGAAAATGTCCCACTCAAGGCATCAAACAGGATGACACTGGACTCTGAAGACAAGCTGCTGGCATCTGGGACACTGCTGTCACATGGAAGGGACATGGCCAGCTTCTGCTGGTCCTTCTCTCCTGGGTTTCATTGCTTTCAGTTTCTGGCTTCTGTGACTTCCTCTCAGCTTCTCTGGAGATTTTTTTTCTTTTTTTGAGCTTCTTTTGATTTTATCTTTTAGCTTCTCTGGGGCTTCTCTGAGCTCTCTGGGCTCTTTCTGTGTATCCTTTACATGATAAAGAACTCCAGTTAGGGGATTAAAACCCACCCAGGGGCAACTCTCCAATTGAAATAACCTAATCAAAAGGTCCCACCTACAATGCGTCTGCACCCACAGGAATGGGTTAAAAGAACATGGCCTTTTCTAGGGTATGTTACAGCTTCAAACCACCACACCTTCTGAACAAAGAAATAATTGGGGCAGATGATTTCTGCTTCAAATAGGAAATGAAATATTAGAAAACAAAAGTATTTGCAAAACAGCTAATATTGAGTAGAAAATAAAAGCATAAAAAATGCCATAAAATATGTGAAAGGACTATACATTTTTATACTTACTTTTATATTTGTTGGTCTAAGTTTTGGCATCATTTAACCTTTAACCTTGAACTAGTCATGTTTCTTCTGGGCTTATCATCTAGAAAAAGAAGAGTTGGGGGCAAAGGAAATTGGTCCAGATAAGTTCTAGAGTCACTTCTAGTTCTGACATCTTATGGTCCTATGTATAACTTTTTCTTTAAAAGTAATAATGTAAAACTTTTTTTCTGGTTATAGAACTAATAGAGTTGATATATAAAAAAAATCTTTTAAGTAGGAGGAAAAAGATTCACACCACTCAAAATTCCACCCCTCAGAGGAAATGTCTATTAACCAATTAGTTCTTGTCTGTAATGTTCATTATTTATTTCTCAATAGTCACTGGGTGTCTACCCTATAGTCATTTGCTGGGAAAAATAATGAACATGATGGAAATAGACCCAGCTCTTATGGGTAAGGAAATCAGTAATTGCATCAAAGATCAATAAGTTCTACAATAATGGGGTTGTTAGGGAATGAATTATGTTTCTCATAAAAACATGTTCCAGTCTTAATCAGCATTCCTGTAGGTATGAGCCCATTTGTAAAAAGAACCTTCGAAGACGTTACTATTAGTTAAGGTGAATAGGATTTTCAAAGATCCTATATAGATGTGGCCAAATTGAATTCGGGTGGGCCTTAATCTATATGACTGGAGTCCTTATGAGGCAGAGGCAATTTGGAGATAGTAAGTAGAAGCCAGAAGTTATTACAAGCCACAGTCAGAGAAAGCCAGAGAAAGAAGCAGATCACTACCTGATGGAGACAGAGATGCTAGCCAAGAAACCCAAGGATTGCAGCAGAATGGAACACTACTGACTCCAGGAGAAAGCATGGTCTGTTGGATTTCTAGCTTCCAAAACCATGAGACAGTAAATTCCCCTTGTTTAAGCCAACCCATTGTCATAGCAGCCCTGGGAAACTAAGGTGGGTCATCCAGAACAATGCAAGCACAGAAAGGAGCAACCAAAGCAGGCATGTGGATGAGGGAAGGCTTTCTGAAGGAAATGATAGCTATTCTGAGATCTTGTGAATGAGAAGACGATATCAAGACAAAACAAAGGCAAAAGCGCTGCAGTCAGAAAGAACACAGGTGAATGTGCATGGTGCGAAACTGGACATTTGGAGATGAGGAGCTGGAGAGGCATGCAGTGGCAGGATTAGAAAGGGCTCTTTTTTTTTTTAACTTTTTTATTGTATAATATGACATATATACAAAGCAAAGAAAGAATAAATCAATAATTTTCAAAGTACTGTTCAACAGGTAGGACAGATCCTTGCAGAGTTTGCCATGGGCTACCATTCCATCAGCTCAGATTTTTCCTTCTAGCTGCTCCAGAACATTGGAGGCTAGAAGAAGTTTTTTATCATCACAGTTGACTTTTTTCTCTTTTTTGTGAAAAATAACATATATTCAAAAAAGCCATACATTTCAAAGCACAACACAACAATTAGTTGTAGAACAGATTTCAGAGATTGGTAGGGGTTACAATTTCACATTTTTAAGTTTCTACTTCTAGCTGCTCTAAGGTGCTGGAGGCTAAAAGAAATATCAATATAATGATTCAGCAATCATACTCATTTGTTGAACCCTACCTTCTCTGTATAACTCCACCATCACCTTTGATCTTTCTCCCATTCTTTGGGGGTATCTGGGCTATGGCCATTCTAACTTTTTCATGTTGGACATGGCTGTCAATAATATGGGATGGGGGATGGAACTAGTTGATGTTCTGGAGAGGCTGGGTATCTGACCCAGGGACCCATCTGGAAGTTGTAGGTTACTGGAAAGTTACTCTAGTGCATGGAACCCTTGTAGAGTTTTAAATATTGCCCTAGGTGTTCTTTAGGATTGGCAGGAATGGTTTTGGTTGGGGGTTGGCAAGCTATGATAGGTAGCAATGTCTAACTGAAGCTTGCATAAGAGTGACCTCCAGAGTAGCCTCTTGACTCTATTTGAAGTCTCTCAGTCACTGATTCCTTATGTGTTACACTTTTCCTCCTTTGGTCAGGATGACATTGCTGATCCCACAGTGCCAGGGTCAGGTTCATCCCTGGGAGTCATCTCCCATGCATTTAGGGAGACTTTCACCCCTGGATGTCATGTCCAATGTTGGGGGGAAGGCAATGATTTCATTTGCAGGGTTGGGCTTAGAGAGAGAGAGAGAGCAGCCACATCTGAGCAACAAAAGAGGTCCTCTGGAAGTAATTCTTAGGCACACCTATAGGTAGGCTAAACTTCTCTGCTATATACTTTTGCCTCACAAGAACAAGCCTCAAGATCAAGGGCTTGGCCTATTGATTTGGGTGTCCCTAATGTTTGATACAGTATCTGGGGTTTCCCTGGAGTAAAATTTGATAGTTCCATATTTTTCCCCCATCTCTCAAGAGACTTTTGAGAGATTTGCCAACACTTTTTGATGATCTCTTAATATACTTTGGGATGTATCCAGGCATTACATTAAGTTATACAAAATAAAAGACCCTCATCCTTATTCTGGGCTCCCTGTGTTTGGATTGGTTAAATGATCATCAAGACAGTGTGAGTTAGATTATGTGCTTCAGAAACTTAGGTTCTGGACAAAATAAACCTTTCTTCCTTGGGTTTCGAAGAGAAGATAAGGTTCTAAAATATAGACAATGTCTTACGGAGGGCTCTTGAATCCAGATAATGAGTCTGAATTTTTCCTGAGGGCAGCAGGAGCCATGGTAGTGTTATACGTGGAATGAACATGATTAGATTTGAATTTTGAAAGCGCTCTCTAGCCTCAATGAAGACAACGAATTGAAGGTGGCCACCCCGGATTGAGAGAGCCACCATTCAGGTGGCTGTTGCACCTAAACATACAAACAGGCACAGCATAGCCAAGGTCATGTGTTTAAAGTTTTGGCCTCTGCTTTCTTCACTTAACATTTCATCATCAAAAATTTTTCATTAAAATTTCTCGGTAATCATTTTTAATGGCCACATAGTATTTCATTATATGGACTTTCCATGATTTACTTATTTTTTTTCTATATTTGAACATATTCTTGTTTCTACATTTTTGTTAATCTAAAAACAGGGGGATGAACATTTTGGTACAAAGATCCTTCTCCACATTTAAAAAATACTTTCATTTAAGTATTACGATTATACCAATCTTTTGTAGTAGAGGGCAGAAGAGATATAAAAGAGAAATATAATCCAAACATGGAAAGCAATTAATATAGGCAGTTTTGCTTTGTCCTAAAAGACCACTCTGGACTGTAGATTTTCTAAAAAAGGCATAATCAAACATGTATATCACCTATGATTCATAAGAGAGAGAAAACCATGAATTTGAGTTCCATGATATACTGCTCCATTCAGGCAAAAGGTCAAGGACTGCAGAAGACAAAAGCTAAAAATTAAGTGTGACACAGGAGAAAATGAATGAGTTGTTCAAGGGGAAGAGAGTCATGTCAAATTAATACTTCTGTATCTTCCCATACACTGTGATAAACCTCCTCAGCTAGGGAAAGCAGAATAGTTCTTACAATAAAGCCGTTTTCATACTTAAATACTACTAATAATTGGAATAACAACATGGAGCGATTTCATTCCTGTAGATCTTTTGTTCCCAAAGACCAACTTTTCATAGGCCATCCACAGGCTGGCTACCCCTTGTTCATTAAGGCAAGGCCACTAGAAAGACACTAGAGTCACCACAAAGGTGAGGAACCTTAGGAGCAGAACCTCCCTGATAGTTTATGAATGGGCCCAGTAAGGTACAGTGGACTAGAAGCATGGCAATAACAATACACAGGGTCAGTGCACCCTGTGCGTGGGCTTGGAGAGGATTTTGTGTAAGGTCCCTTCACCATTACAATCCTGGAAGTTTTTTTTATTAATCAAATTCAGATAACTAATGCCACTTAGACTGTTTACAACAATGGACATTTTCAGGAACTCATCAAAATATTCCTTCTTTGGATGCAAGTCAAACTTTTTGAGGAATGATATGAAATCTTCCTTTTCAACCTCCAAGAGTGAGATCAGCCACTCTGCTACCTTATAAAGTTTTCATGTAAATCATAGGTTTGGATCCCCCACTTTCTTTTTGTCAAGAGTTGTTGGAGAGCAGGGTGGAGGAAAACTTGGGGAATTTATTCCGCTTATTTTTAGAGTACCTATGCTGCATGCATAAAACACAGCAAAAGAGCTATCAGGCAGAGTGATTGTCATCCAGGAGTTTTTATTATAATTGGAGAAATAAAATTCCAGGCCAGAGCAGGGGACGGTGGCTCAGTGGCAGAGTTCTCGCCTGCCATGCCGGAGACCTGGGTTTGATTCCTGGTGCCTGCCCATGCAAAAAAAAAAAAAAAATTCCAGGCCAATATGTACATTACATGGAACAATGACACATAAAATGCTACAACAGAGGAGGTAAGGCTTATTCTCTGCCAAAACATCCCAGAAAAGGAAGCTAGCAGGGGAATTCTTTTTAATGAAAGATAATTTATTTCTATTTAGAAACTGTATACTTGAGTAAATTAATTTAATTTTTTTTAAAGTATACAATTGATAAAATGATCAAACAATACATAAAAAACAATGCTTAACACTTAGATGAAGTATCTTTTCTATTCAGATGACTCAACCTAGGGGGTCATTGTTAAACCTCATTTTACTCAATAGATTCATACTTTTTGCAGAGCTATTAAGCAAAGGAAATTAGAAAGGCTGTGTATTTCCTTATTCTGTACCCCCATCCTGCCTAAATATACTGGGATTTAAAGAAAAAAAATCAGAGAAGTGCTTTTCAGAGATTCACAGTAAAAGAACACAGAAAGCCTTGATAGAGAGGCATAAGGAGGTGTGGAATTTAGTTAGCCCTCTAGAGGAGTTAGTGAACTGCCTGGAACCACTGTTTGAGGGTCATCCATGACCAGACACATGTTGTGCACCAGTTTAGAACATGTGGAAGGGCAGAGATCATAACATGCAACTGTAAGTAAAGCCCCTGACCTGTGGACGCTAGCACCCCTCTTCCACTAGCATGGCAGGCTGCTGGAGACACTTCCTGCTAGGAAAAAGGAAACTCTACTAGGAGCAAAAAACAGATACAGAACAAAAGCCAATCTTTTACCCCAGATGAAAGAGTGAAAACAACCTCCAGAATAAACTAATCAAGGAAATCAGAGGCCGAGACACCAACAAAAAAATTACGAGTCATACAAGGAAAAATGAAGATATGGCCCAGTCAAAGGAACAAAATAACACTTCAAATGAAATATAGGAATTGAAACAACTAATATTCAATCAAACATGCTAAATCAAGTAAAAAATCAAATCAATAAGTTGAGGGAAAATTTGGCAAAAGAAATGAAGGATATACAGAAGACACTGGGCGACCATAATGAAGAACTCAAAAGCTTGAAAAACCAAATGGCAGAAGTTATGGGAATGGATAGCACAATAGAAGAGATGAAAAACACAATGGAAAAATCACAACAGCAAATTTGAAAAGGCAGAAGAAAGAATTAGTGAACTAGAAGATAGGACATCTGAAATCCTATACAAAAAAGGACAGATAGGGGAAAGAATGGAAAAATATGAGCAAGGACAATATGAAGTGCACAAACATACATGTTATAGATGTCCCAGAGGAGAAGAGAAGGTAAAGGGGGCAGAAGGAATAATGGAGGAAATTATCACTGAAAATATCTCATCTCTTATGAAAGACATAAAATTACAGATCCAAGAAATGCAGCATACCCCAAACTGAATAGATCCACACAGACTTACTCCAAGACATTTACTAATCAGATTGTCAATGTCAAAGGCAAAGAGAGAATTCTGAAAGCAGCAAGAAAAAAGTGATCCATCACATATAAGGGAAGCTTGATAAGACTATGTGAGGATTTCTTAGCAGAAATCATGGAGGTGAGAAGGCAGTGGTATGATATATTTAAGATCCTAAAAGAGAAAAACTGCCAACGAAGAATTCTATACCCAGCAAAACTGTCCTTCAAAAATGAAGGAGAGTTTAAAATATTCTCAGACAAACAGTCACTGAGTTTGTGAATAAGAGACTGCCTTTACAAGAAGTACTAAAGGGAGTACTACAGGCAGATAGGAAAAGGCAGGATGGAGAGTTCTAGAGAAGAGTGTAGAAATGAAGATTATCAGGGCAAGCCACGGTGGTTCAGCAGGCAAGAATGCTTGCCTGCCATGCCAGAGGACCCAGGTTCAATTCCTGGTGCCTGCCCATGTAAAAAAAAAAAAGAAATGAAGATTATCAGAAAGGGTAAACTCCCCAGTCAAAAGAACTAGACTGGCAGAATGGATCAAACAAAAGGACACAGCTATATGCTATCTACAAGAGATTCACTTTAGACCCAAAGACAAAAATAGATTGAAAGCAAAAGGCTGGAAAAAGATATTTCATGTAAATAACAGCCAGAGAAGAACAGGGGTAGCTGTACTAATATCTGACAAGTTAGACTCCAAATGTAAAACAATTAAAAGAGACAAAGAAGGACACTCTGTTTTAATAAAAGGAACATTTCATCAAGAAGGCATAACAATCATAAATATTTATGCACTAAGCCAGAGTGTCCAAAATTATATGAGGCACATACAGCACTGAAGGGAGAAGTGGACAACTCTACAATAATAGTTGGAGACTTCAATATACCACTTTCAACAATGGATAGAACATCTAGACAGGGGATCAATAAGAAAACATAGATCTTGAATAATACAATAAATGAACCAGATTTAACACACATTTACAAAACATTACACAACAGCAGGACACACATTTTCCTCAAACACTCATGGCTCCTTCTCCAGGATAGACCACATGTTGGGTCACAAAGCAAGTCTCAATAAATTTAAAAAGTTTGAAATTATACAGAACACTTTCTCAGATTATAATGGAATGGAAGTGGAAATCAATAAGAGGTAGAAGGCCAGAAAATTCACCAATATACAGAAGATTAAAAAAACACAGTCTTAAACACCAATGGGTCAAGGAACAAATTTGAAGAAAAATCAGTAAATAATTTGAGGCATGTGAAAATGAAAACATCAAAACACCAAAAAAAAAAAAAATCCAAACTTATGGGATGCAGCAAAGGCAGTTCTGCGAGGGAAATTTATTGCCCTAAATGCCTATATTTAAAAAAAAAACACACAAGAAAGAGAAAAATTTGGGGATTAACTATATACCTGCAGAGACTAGAGAAAGAACAGCAAACTAATCCCAAAGTAACAGAAGGAAAGAAGTAACGAAGATTAAAGCAGAAATAAATGAAATTGAGAACATTAAAACAATAGAGACAATCAACAAAACCAGAAGTTGGTTCTTTGAGAAAAGTCAATACAATTGATGGACCCTTAAGTAGGCTGACCAGAAAAAAAAGAGGGAGAGAATGCAAATAAATAAAATCAGAAATGGGAGAGGGTCATAATCACAACCCCTGCAGAAGAAAGGAAATAAAGAGAAGATACTATGAGCAACAACAGGCTAATAAATTAGACAACACAGATGAAATGGACAACTTCCTAGAAAAGCACTCACTTCACCAGCCAAAATCTGGCTCAATGTGGAGCTGTGTCCGCCACTTTACCTGTGGCAGAGGCTTACCCCAGCTGCACCAGTCTGCAGCCATCCCCTAGGCAAGGATGGGGCCTCCCACTGCCACTTTCCCCAAGGATGGGGGATGGCACCAGGACCCAGGGCTGGAAAGAGTCTCTGTCCACATTTTCTCAGACTCTTCATCCCTCACTTATCTGGGCTTTGAAATGTCCTCTCCTGTTTCCCAGGTCCCCAAACTGTTCGCTTGTTTAGTTTCTGCCTCGCTACTTGTAGCTTTTAAGGAAGATTTTGTGGTTCTCTCCCTATTCTTCCATTTTGGAAATTCTTCCTTGCTGATCTTTCGTATTCTTCTCTCCCCTCTGGTTTTAATCCTGCTGTGATGTCTGTGGACTTGGGTCTTTGAGTCTGGATATAGGTGAGTCTCTGTCCTACTGGTGTGAGAGATTTTATAGTCTGTGTCCCCTGTGGGAGATGGGCGGGATCCCAGCTGCTGCCTCTGGGACCGAGCTGGGTGGGGCCCAGGTGATGGGGAGGTGCTCAGTAGCTGTTTACAATGCCATGTTGATGACATCATCATTCTCCAATTTTGTTATAATAAAGAACGTAATTCCCTTGTACCCAAGTGCCTAGTTATCCAACTACTGGCAATGTAGAGGACAACACTGCTAAACTGTCTCCACAAAGGAGCCATCTTCTAGACACCTAGTAGTCTTCTCAGTTTCGGTCAGGCCAAGAAGCCAGTAATAAATATTCTGCCACTCAGTTAGCATCTCAACACTCAGCTCCAGTTTAGAGGTTGAGGGAAGATATCTTCACATTACAATCAATACAATATCCATTCAAAAGACGCACATACAGTCTCAGGGCACTTGGGTGGGGTCTGAGTAATAAGAGTAAAATTTAAAAATTAAGGAAGACTTTCAGGAGAATTGTGAGAAGATGGTAGAGTAGGAAGCAGGACCCAGTCCTTCCACCAGAACAACTATAAGCAGGCAGGAACTGTCTGAAACAACTCTTTTAAAATTCCAGAGGCCAGAAGAACACTGCACAGCATCCAGGGAGGAGTGAGAGAAGAGGCTGATAAATTACAGCGAAGAACAGTAAATTGCTCTCTCCACGCAGTGGCTACAGGTGCCTATCCCACACGCTTGGGGCAGGCTTGCTAGCTCACTGGTGACCGAAAGGAACATAAAAATCTGCTCACTCAAGACCGCGGTGGACCCAGCCGATCATTGATCACAGCTTTTGATTAAAGACTTGTGATGGCGAGTGGCCTGGCTCTGAGGGCAGCCATTGTTTCAAGCTACCCTGGATGGGTGCAGTGACAGTGGATATTTAAGGACACTGCACTTCCTCAGGGCTGCAGGGGACAGTTAGATGAAGGGCTGCATTGTTCCTGGGTACTGATTCTAAAGGTGGCACTTGATAAAAGTGTTTTTGTTTTTCACTTCTTATCAGTTTATTCTTTTTTAATCGTCATAATCAACTTTTTTTTGTGAAAAATTACATATATACAAAAAAGCAAAAAATTTCAAAGCACATCGCAATAATTAGTTGTAGAACAGATTTCAGAGTTTGGTCTGGGTCACAATTCCACAATTTTAGGTTTTTACTTTTAGCTGCTCTAAGGTGCTGGAAACTAAAAGAAATATCAATATAATGATTCAGCAATCATACTCATTTGTTGAACCCTACTTTCTCTGTATAACTCTACCATCACCTTTGATCTTTCTCTCATTCTTTAGAGGTATTTGGGCTACGCCCATTCTAACTTTTTCATATTGGAAGGGCTATCGATAATATGGGGTAGGGAGGTGGAATTAGCTGATGTGTGGCCTCGGCAAAGCCACTGATCCTCTCTGTACATCAGTTTACATCTTTGTATAACAAAAATAAAAACTGGCCCATGGAGTAATTTGTGAGTATGACATGACATGTAATAAAGTGAGAGATCTTTCCAACAATAAAATCTTGATTATAAGGGCAGGCCACGGTGGCTCAGCAGGCAGAGTTCTCACCTGACATGCTGGAGACCCGGGTTCGATGCCCAGTGCCTGCCCATGCCAACAACAACAACAACAAAAATCTTGATTTTTATATTTTAACTAATTAACGGCTGTACAGGGCTCATCATAAACTAATAAAAACTTGTCCGGGAGATCGGTGTCCACTCAAGGTATCAGACTCACAAACCGAACCAAGGAACCTCTGGGAACCGGTGGAGGGAGGTAAAGACCTGGATGGAGCGCGTGCCAGAGCTGCAGGACCCCGGAAGGGCTGTCCCCCGGGCCCTCTCCCGTGGCGCAGACCCCACCCAGCGCCGCGCTCACCCGCCAGCCGGCGCGTCTCCTGGAGCTGTCCCGAGCACCGCGCGGCACGGTGGGGGTGGGGGTGGGGGCGCGCAGCTCCCCAGGGCCTGGCGAGCGCAAGTGGGTCAGCTCCGGAACCCTCGTGCAGGCTGACCCTGCCGTCTCACCCAGCGCCCGAGAGGACTCCGCGGAAAGTGTGGGCGCCGGGCCCACGGGATTGCTGCCGCGGGGCGCGCAGGCTTGCTAAAGGGTGCGAAGCGGGCGCTGAGGCTTTCGAGTGGACAAGCCGACAGCTCTGGTGGGATGTGTTTCCTTCCAGCCCCCCTCTACCCCTGTCTCTCCTAAGGCTCCGGGGGAGCTCCGCGGCGTGGGTTCCGCTCGCCGCCGCGTGGAGTTGCCATACGCGCCCGCACCGGCGCCCCGCAGCCCTTCGCGCCGAGCCGTGGGAAGCGCCCTGCAGAGACAGGGAGGGGAAATGGGACAGACCGATTTCCACCGCACCTCGGGCGTGCCCGCCACCCCCAGAAACCGAGTTTCCCGCACGAGACACGGGTGGTCGCCGAGCCCTGGGAGCGGAACCCTGGCGCGGGGACCTCCTGGCGCCTACGCGCTGCGGGCCGCTGGGCGGGGTGGGGCGGGGTTTCCCCAGCTGCCGCGCCTTCCAAATCAGAGGTATCGGGGTTCTAGGACCCCTAGAAATGGACCCGGAAGGGGAAGGGGAAATCGAATGCAAGAAAAGTGTTCATCTGCAGGTAGCGCAATTTTTTATTAAACAAATCACTCCGCTCAGAGCAGGAGCCAAAGCTGACCGAGAATGAAGCACCAGTTGCTGCTATAAAAGCGCTTTCTACTACCAGCCTCGGGGTCTCGGTTTTCTCAAAATAAGCGCTGGGAACTCACTGTGACTCTCTCTGTACAGCCTTTCAGAGAAGTTTAGGAGAGTTAACCCGGTCTTGTCCATCAGGCCATTCTAGTTATGTTGCACTTCCCTGGGACGGGTTTTGTGTGATACTCAGCATAAATGGTCTTAGTGCAATTGGTGGTTGGTAGGGAAGGCACACGGTTAGTGTTAGTAGATTCTATCAAATAGTTTGACGAGTCTGTACTACTTTACATTCCTACCAGCTATGTATGAGAATTTCCAGTTGCTTCATGTTCTAGTCTTGTCATTATCTTTTTAAATCTTAGCATTTTGGTGGGTATGTAGTGAAATCTCACTGTTCCTTTTAGTAGGTTGAATCATATCAAATTGCCAATAATTGACCTTTTTTTTTTTCACTTACAGAAAACGCAATTTCATATGATTCAAGGTAATAGTTTGTGTTACCGTGATGAGTAATTTTGTTGAACACCTGTCCACATGCTTAGGGACTCTGTATAATCTGGTTTGTGAAGTCTCTAGTCCTGTTCAAGCCTTCAACCATTTTAAAATTGGGTTATGTGTCTTTTTCTTCTCTGATCTATAATATGCTTTTTCACACTCTTTTAATAGTGTAATTATTGAATGAAAGTTCAATGAAGTCCAATTTACCAACTTCTGTGGTTAATTTTATGATTTTCTTTTTTTGCGTGTAAAATTCATTCTCGATTTTTAAAATCTCTTAATAAAATAGAACAAAAAGGTTAGTTTTTAAAGATACAGCCATACAATGAAATCATATGTCTAAAAGCCAATTTCACGCTTAATGAAGACATACTAGATATATTACCATTTATAGTTTTCCAGGACTGCTGTTACAAATACCACACACTGGTTAGCTTCAACAACAGAAATTTGTTGGCTCACAGTTTGGGAGGCTTAGAAGTACAACATCAAGGCATTGGCAAGCCATGTTTTCTCCAAATTCCAAATTTCTCCAATTTCTGGTGGTGGCTCAATCTTGCCTACATCACATGGCCATCTGTCTGTTTCTGTCTGCTCCTCCAATTTCTCCTAGCTGACTGCTTCTGAGTGTCCTCTGCCATATTGAATTAAGGCCCACCATCATTCAATTTGGCTTCATCCAAATAAGATCTTCAAAAGCCCTACTTACAAATCAGTCCACAGCCCCTGGACAGGACAGGGTTGGTATTAGAACTTGAAAATTTCTTTTGCGGGGAACATGATTCAGTCCCCAACACCAATAAATTCAGGAAGAATCTTGGTTGTCCGTTATCCCACTACTTAAAAAAATTATTCTAACAATGCAGTTAGAGAAGAGAAAGAGATAAGGGACAAAGTGATTGGAAAAGAGAAGTAAATTTATCATAATTTGCAAGTGATTTGATTTCTGACCTAGAAATCACCTAGATTCAGGTGTATCAACTGAAAAACTGTTGCAAGCTATAGTATGATAATTCTTATGATGTTGTTTCAGTTCAAACTTATAAAAACACAGTCTTTTTTTAGGCAAACATCTATCTTTGGGAAAATATAATGGGAAGAGAGGATTTCATTTATATTAGCAACAAAACAGAAAATACCTATGAATAAAAGTAACAATACTCAGTTTTCTTGGAAACATTGAATATTATAAAATATCAAAAGTATTAAAGTGTCAAAAATGTAAATATATGGTAATTTAATGCAATCTCAATTTAGAAAATATTATATACACAAGACAAGTTAATGCTAATATCTGTATTATATATAAATATATATAAATTGTATAGAATATATATAAATTATATAGAAATAGATGGTGCAAAAATATGGGAATATCTAGACAATCCTGAAAAAGACAGTTCTCTTCCTTTTCAGAATTGAAACCATAACACTTTTAAGTGTTAGTCTTATAAAATATTCGGGAGCTAAGCCCAACTCTGCAAGTGAAATCATTGCCCTCCCCACCACGTGGGACATGACATCCAGGAGTGAAAGTCTTCCTCGCGGTGTGGGAGAGGACTCCCAGGGAAGAATCTGGCCCTGGCACCATGGGATTAACAATGCTGTCCTGACCAAAAGGGGGAAAAGAAGTGTAACAAATACAGTATCAGTGACAGAGAGAGTTCAAATAGAGTTGAGACGCTACTCTGGGGATTGTTCTTTCACAAACTTCAGTTAGACATTGCAACCTATCATAATTTGCCAACCCCCAACCAAAACCATTCCAGCCAATCCTAAAGAACACCTAGGGCAATATATAAGATTCTACAAAGGTTCTATGCACTAGGGTAACTTTCCAGAAACCTACAACCTCTAGATGGGTCCCTGGATCAGATAAGTCCTGATACCTAGAGGGGCCAGCCTTTCCAAAATATCAGCTAGTTCCATCTCCCTGCCCCTTATTAATGACAGGCACTTCCAACATGAAAAAGTTAGAATGGACATAGCCCAAATCCCCCTGAAGAGTGGGAGAAAGATCAAAGGTGATGGTGGAGTTATACAGAGAAGGTAGGGTTTAACAGACGAGTACGATTGCTAAATCATTATATTGATATTTCTTTTAGTCTCCAGTATCTTAGAGCAGCTAGAAGTAAAAACCTAAAATTGTGGAATTGTGACCCAGACCAAATTCTGAAATCTGTTCTATAACTAATTGTGGTGCTGCCGCTGTGCTTTGAAATTTATTGATTTTTTGTATACATGTTATTTTTCACAAAAATAAAAAGTCTATTGTGATGATAGAAAAAATATTTATTCCTTCTAGCCTCCAATATTCTGGAGCAGCTTGAAGGAAATATCTGAGATGATGGTATGGTAGCCCATGACAAACTCTGGCATCTGTCCTGTAATACTTGTTGGTGACTACTTTGAAAACTATGTTTTTTTCTTTCTTTGCTTTGTATATGTGTTATATTATACAGTTTTTTAAAAAAGTTAAAAAAAAATCCAGGAACAACAGTAATTAAAACTGTGGTACAGTTGGGTATGGCATAGTTGAGGGTATAAGGTACGTTATAGTATAGTTGGGGATATTAGCTACAGACCTTTATACCGCTAACTATAGGGTAAGACAGATCAATGGAGCAAATTTAGATTGGATTTTAGTAAATTGATGGAATTTGTTCTCAGTGGAGAAAAGCTGGATTTTTTAATGGGTAGTATTAGTTCATGTGATGGTTTAAAGCTGTGTGTGCCCCAGAAAAGATCATGTCCTTAAAGTTCATCTATTCTTGTGGGTATGAACCTATTCTGCGTGGGACCTTTTGACTAGGTTATTTCAATTGATGTGCGCGCCAGGTGGATCTTAATCTTACTGGATTAAGGACTGGAGTCCTTTATAAGAGGATAAAAGACAGAGAAAAGACACACAAAAAAATTCCCAGAGAAGCTAAGAGAAAAAAAAAGACACAGAAGCTCAGAGAGAAAAGCCAGAGAAGCTAAGAGATGACACAGAAAATAGAGAAAAACCAAAGAAACAGAGAGGAAGACACTGAAGCCTGAAGCTAGGAAGCCACAAAACCTGGGAGAGAAGGGAGAGGGCAGCAGATACCACCATATGCCTGGCTCTGCGGCAGAGGAGCTGAGGGTGACCAGTAGCCAGGCTTTGAGGAGAAGGTATGGTCTTGTTGATACCTTGATTCGGATATTTTCACAGCCTCAGAACTGTACACTTGTAAGTTAATAAATTCCCATTATAAAAGCCAGCCCATTTCTGGTATATTGAATTTCATCTCCTTTAGCAAACTAAAATAGTTCATCAGGGTAGCCATTTAGAAAATGGTTATTTTCTCCCTTTATTCACACTATATATTATTGGGACACATGATCTGACTGTGAAAATAAACAATTTCCTAAAAAGCTATCCAGGCACAAATTCAGGAGTAACTGGAATTAGGGATCATTAGTGATCTTGACTTTAGACTACTAGAAATACTCCCGTATCTATTTCCCTCTCACTGAAGACCATGTAACTAGCCTTCACTCCCAATCCCATATAGCCCGTGTCGGGTACACGTGCTTGTGTATTCTTTGCTCAAACTTTGATAGTGCAAGCCTACCCTAGCAGCAGCTCTCCTTCCTCCAGCTCACCATCATCAATCTTAGCCTTGAGATTTTCTGAACAGGAAACAGACATCAGGCTCTTATACTCCCCAAATGTAGGGTTATATTTTGAGGTCTTACAGTAGTCCCATAGAAAACCTCCTTAAGAGGCTTGGGCTGAGGGAGGAGAAGGATACAGCTTTCACCAAAGAAAACTTTCTAAAAATAATCTCTCTTGACTTCTTTCATTTCTACCTTGCTGCTTTAAAACTAACTATTTGTCCATAATGTCCTTTGTAAAATCTCCTTTATCCCCTTGTATCTTATTTTGGAATTTCACTTCTATTGTTTCATTCTGTCTCAGTTAAAACTGCCAGTTAGGCATAATATCAGCAACTTCACAAGTAATTCACCATAGAATTATTTACAAATATTTCACCACAGGGGTGGGACATTCTTCTTATAACCCATATCACTAAAGTGAGGCTTGAAGACCAGGTCTGCCACTTACTACTTGTGTCTTTGAACAAGTCAGTTAAGCTCTCTAGCCCAGTTTTCTCATCTGTAAAATGGAGATCATAATTTCGTAGTGCTGTTGTGGGGTTTAAAGGAAAAAATATTTGTATTTAGCACAGCATCTAGCATTTAGTAAGTGCTCAGAAACATTAACTGCTATTATCAGTGCTGTTAAAGTTATTTGGCAGGTCACCACCCCATGCATTTACATTTGCTCCTTTGAAACCTACCCCCTGAAGTCCATGCCACTCTCAGCAGTTCCACCATGGAAAGATTTTTCGCTTTTGTTCCAGTACTGAATGATATGAGGCTGTTTTCTTGAATGCTTATCACTTCTCTCCCTTGAATCATGGCTCAGTGTGTTTAAGCTCTATTGTGGCCTGGAAAATCCAGTTTAGAATATTTTTCATTTTACCTTGTTTTACAGAATCATTTTTTCCAATTTGAATGAATTATTTTTAAATAAAAAACTGCTAACACATTAATTTTCCAGCCTGTTTAGGACACAGGTGCTCTTTCCAAAGCTCAACAGTCACAAAAAAATGACGTTATTTTCACGATTCCGTGGCATTAAATACATTCATAATAATGTGTAATTGCCCCGCTGTTTTTGGAACTTTTTTATGATTCCAAACAGAAACTCCGTACCTACCAAGCCATGACTCCGCACTGCCTCAGGTCCTGGTAATGTCTAATCTATGTTCTGTTTCTATGAATTTGCTTATTCTAGATTCATCAGATAAGTGGAATCATATGATATTGGTCCTTTTGTGGCTGACTCTATTTCACTTAGCCTACTGTTTTCAAGTTTCATCCATTGCAGGACATACCAGAATGGTTTAATTTTCAACAGCTTTACTGATGTAAAATTGATATGCAATAAGCTACACATTTAAAATATACAATATACGCATGAAATTATCACCACAATCAAGAAAATGAATCTATCCATTACCCCAAAATTTCCTCATGCCCCTTGCTAACCCCTCCCTTCCATCCCTCCCTGTGCCTTTGCTTCTAGGTGACCACTGATCTGCTTTCTATAACAATTAGTTTAATTTTAGATTAGTTTTAATTTTCTAGAATTTTATATGAATGAAATCGTATGGTATGCACTCCTCGTTGCCTAGTTTCTTTCACTCCATGTAATTAGCTTGAGATTTTTCCATATGGTAGTATAACTCAGAGCTCATTCCTTTTTATTACTGAGTAGTATTTAATTTTATGGATATATCACAGTTTATCCACCTTGATGAACAGTTGGGTTGTTTCCCATTTGATCTATTATAAACAAAATTGCCATGGACTATTATACACAAGTCTTTTATGAACATGTGTTTTCAGTCCTTTTGGATTAATAACTAAGAATGGAATGACTAGATCATATGGCAGGTATTTGTTTAAGTTTTTAAAACCTGCCAAACTGTTTTCAAAGTAGTCATACTATCCCAGCAACTTTAGAGAAATCCAGTGGTTCTACATCATTGCCAACATTTGGTAGAGGGAGTCTTCTGTTGTTTTTTTTTTTTTAATTAATAGATTATTTTTAAAACAGGTTTAGGTTTCTAGAAAAATTGAGCAGTCAGTATAGAGTTCCCATATGCCCCCTCTACCCCCACAGTTTCCCCCATTATTATCTGCATTAATTTGGTGACTTTGCTACAACTGATGAGCAAATATTGATACAATATTATTAATTAAATTCCATGGTTTACATTAGGGTCCATTCTTTGTGTTGCACAGTTCTATGAGTTTTAACAAAGGTATAGTGTCATGTACCCACCATATATCATACAGGATCATACAGAATAGTTTCACTGCCCTAACAGTCCTGTACACTGCACCTATTCACCCTTCCCCGTCCATGCCCCCCACCCCCTGGTAACCACTGTCTCTATAGTTTTGCCTTTTCCAGAATGTCATATAGTTGAATCATACAATATGTAGACTTTTCAGACTAGCTTCTTTTACTCAGTAATATGTATGTCTTCTCATGATATGGCGCATTTCTTTCTGTCACAGAGTGTTACTCCATTTTATGGATGTACTAGAGTTTACTTATCCGTTCACCTATTGAGAGACATCTTGGTTACTTCCAGTTTTGGGTAATTATAAATAAAGCTTTTAAAGTTTTTGTGAGGACATAAATTTTTAATTCATTTGGGTAATTATCTATGTACGCAGTTGCTGGATCATATAGCAAATCCATGTTTAGCTTTGTAAGAAACTGCCAAACTGTCTTCCAAGGTGGTTGTACCATTATGTATTCCCACCAGCAAGGAATGAGAGTTTCCATTGGTCCACATCCTCACCAGCATTTGGTATTGTCCATTTTTTTCTTAATTTAATTTTAGTCACTCTAATAGATACATAGTGGTATCTAATTGTTAATTTGCATTTCCCAATGAAATATGATGTTGAGCATCTTTTCATCTGTTTACCTTTCATCTCTGCCTCTTCTTCATTGAGGTGTCTGTTCAAATCTTTTGGCCACGCTTTTTTAAAAACATTTTTTTATTATGAGATATGCATACAAAAAGAGCATCAAATTTCATAGTACATTTTAACAAGTAGCTATAGAACAAATTTCAAAGTTTGGTATGGGTTACGGTTCTACAATTTCAGGTTTTTTCTTCTAGTTGCCTGAAGGCACTGGAGACTAAAAGAAATATTGATGTAATGATTCAGCAGTCATACTTATTTGTTAAATCCTAACTTCTCTTTTATAATTCTCCCTTCTCCTTTGACCCTTCTCCCAATCTTTGAGCTATGCCCATTCTAACTTTTTCATGTGGAAAATGGGTGTCGATAATATGGGATGGGGGATAGAACTGGTTGATGTTCTTGGAGTGAAAGACAGCTGTGGGTTTCAGGACTTATCTGGCAGGAACCATCTGAAGGTTTTAGGTTTCTGAAAAGTAAATTTAGTGACTGCAACTTTTGTAGGATCGATAGAGCCCTGGGTGATCTTTAGGATTAAAGGAAGGATGTTGGTTGAGGTTAGGCAAACTGGCGATTAGCAATATCTAGCTGAAGCTTGCATAAGAGTAGCCTTCAGAATAGCCTCTTGACTATTTGAACTCCTTAGCCACTGATACTTTATTTTATTGCATTTCTTTCCCCCCTTTTGGTCAGGAAGGCATTGTCGATCCCACTGTGCCAGGGCCAGGCCTATCTCTGGGAGTCATATCCTACGTTTTATGCCCACATTTTAATTGGGTTGTTTGTTTTTATATTATCGGGTTTTAAGAATTCTTTATATATTATGGATACAAGTCCTTTACCAGATGTGTCCTTTGCAAATATTTTCTTCCGTTATGACTTATCTTTTCATTCTCTTAACTGTGTCTTTTGAAGAGCAGAAGTTTTAAACTTTGTTGTTTTTCAAGTTATTTTTTTTTTTTGATAGGGATTACATCAAATTTTTTTTTTCAAGTTATTTTTTGAATCACACTTTTAGTATTGTATCCAAGAAATCTTTGCCTACCTCAAGGTCACAGAGGTTTCTCCTGTGTTTTCTTCAAAAGTTTTATAGTTTCAGGTCTGTGATCTATTTTGAATTAATTTTTATGTACAATATAAAGTATGGAGCAAAGTTCATTTCTTTTTAAAAATATGTAAGGATATCCAGTTGTTACATTACCATTTCTTGAAAATACTATCCTTTCTCCACTGAATTGCCTTTATGCCTTTGTCAAAGGGTTGTCCAAAAATCAGTTGTCCATATATTTGTGGATCCATCATTATCTCTGTATTCTGTTCCATTGATTAATGTATCCATCTTCACATAAATGCCTCACTGTCTTGATCACTTTTGGCTTTGTAATAAGTCTTAAAATCAGTGAATTTTAGTTGTCTTAGTTCTGCTTTTTAAAAATTGTTTTGGCTATTCTAAGTCCTTTGCATTCCATTTTGGAACTTTAGAATCAGTTCGTGAATTTCTACAAAACAGAAAAAGACTGGAGGGATTTTGATTGGGGCTGCATTGACTCTATTTGTCAGATTTATTCCTAAGCATTGTGCATTTCTTATGCTATTGTAAATGACATTTCCAAGCACTTATTGCTGCTAGTATATCAAAACACAATTGATTTTTATGTATCAATCTTGTACCCCAGAACTTTGCTAAACTCATATATTAGTTATAGGAGCTTTCTGTAGATTCCATTAAATTTCCACATGTTGATCATATCTGAAAATAAAGACAGTTTTACTTTTCTTCAAATTTGAGTGTCTTTTGTTTCTTCTTATTGTCTTATTGCTTTGGCTAGAACCTCTACTGCAATGATAAGTGGAAATGGTGAAAGCAGACGTTCTTGTCTTGTTCCACATCTTACAGGAATAGGATTTAAATTTTTACCATTAAGTATGATGGTAGTTGTAGGTTTTGGAGATGACCTTAATCAGACTGAGAAATTTCTGTCCTATTCCTACTTTCCTGAAAGTGTTTATCAGGAATGGAGGTTGAATACTGGCAAATGCTATTTCTGCTTCTAATATGATGATCATATGGTTTTCTTTCTAGTTTGTTAACATGGTTAATTACATTAATTAATTTTCTAATAGTAAACAAACTTGCATTTCTGGGCCAAACTTCCATTTGGTCATGATGTGTAATCTTTTAATATATTGTTTGATTCAGTTTGCTAAAATTTTATTTAGAATTTTTGCATCTAATTCATAAGGGATATTGATCTTTAGTTTTCTTTTCCTGAAATATCGTTGTCTATTTTGGAATGAGGATAATACTGACTTCAATGAATGAATTAAGAACAAGTCCTTCCTTTTTTTTTGGAAAGTTTGTGTAAAATTGGTGTTATTTCCTCTTTAAATATCAGTAGAATTTTCCAATAAAGCCACCTAGGGCTGGGATTTTCTTTGTGGGAATGTTTAATCTATAAATTCAATTTCTTTAATAGATGCAGGACTATTCACATTTATTCTTCATGAATGAGATTTGGCAGTGTGTGTTTTTCAAGGAATTTATCCTTTTCACTTAAGCTGTTGAATTTACTGGCAGAAGTTGATAATAATATTACCTTATTATTCTTTCAATATCTGTAGAATCTTAAGCAATTTCACCTCTTTTTCCCTCATAACAGTAATTTGTCTGTTATCTCTATTTTTCATGATCAGTCTGGCAAGACATATACCAGTTTTATTGATCTTCTCAAAGAATTATTTTCGTTTTACTTATTATCTCTTTTTTTTTCTACTTATTTTCTCTCTGACTTCTGGTATTTCTTTACTCTTACTTACTTTGGACTCCATTTGGTCCTCTTCTGTTAGTTTCTTAAGATAGAAACTAAGACTTGATTTGAGATCTTTATTCTTTTCTAATATGTGTTTTTTTTTATATGGGCAGGCACCAGGGATCGAACCCAGGTCCTCGGGCACAGCAGGCAAGTGTTCTTACCTGCTGAGCCACCGTGGCCCGCCCTCTAATATGTGTTTAATATGAATTTCCTAGATTACAGTCAATCTTGGTTTATTAGGCAGGGTTCTCCAGAGAAACAAAACTGACAGGATATATAATTATGAATAATTAAAAGATTTGTTATTAAGAATTTGCTCATGTGACTATGGGGTTGGCAAGTCTGAATTCCTTAGAGCAGTCGGCAAATTGGAGAAGATGAAGGTGAGAATGAATTCCCCAGGAGAAGCTGGCTGGTTGAAGTAGAAATGGAAATTCTTCTTTCTGACTGCTGAAATCCTCATTTCTCTCTCTAAGGCCTTCAAATGATTGGATGAGTAGACTCCCCTCATTGCTGAATCAGCCCTAGATGCAATTCACTGAGGGTACTCAGCCATAGATGCACTCAACTGATGGTACATGGAAATCCATCTATGAAACACTCTCACAGTAATAATCAGGACCAAACAACTGGACACCTTAATCTATTGAAGGTGACACATGAAATTAACCATCACACTTGATAAATATTCTGTGTCCACTTGAAAATATATTGTGTGTTCTCTATTGTTGGGTGGCATATTCTAGAAATGTCAACTAGGTTAAACTGGTTGGCAGTGCTATTCAAGTCTTCTACATCCTTCCTTATTTTCTACTTGTTCTACCAATTATTGAGAGAGAGGTAGTGAAATATCTGACTTTAATTGTGGATTTGTCCATTGTTGCTGCAGTTATATCAGCTTTTTCATGTATTTTGAAGCCGTTTTTGGGTTTATACTTAGGATCATTATTATGTGATTTTATATCATTGTAAAATGACCTTATTTGTCTCTGATAATACTCTTTCAGCTGTTTCCTTATCTCTACTTTTACTTTTAACCCCGTTATGTCTCTGTATTCAAAGCGCATTTCTTATAGGCAGCATATATTTCGGTCTTGTTTTCTTATGCCATTTGATGTCTCCTTTATTTAATTCTTTTTGTCTGTTTTGGGGCTGCAGTTATATGTTTTCTTAAAAGTAAGGACTTGCCCCTCTCCCAACCCCTAACCCCTACCACCCCCAGCCAACTTAATTCTGTGCACAACTGACAGGATTTTAATAAAAGCTGGACTTCTAATACTAGTTTGAGGATGGCTGTATGTGATCCCCCTCTAGTGGCCACATTGGATAATCTTAAGAAATTCAAGCAATTCTTCCAATACAGAATCTTCCCTACGATACATTAGGCATATTTGAAAGCTGTGTAACTCCTTAAATTAATTTGATTTGAATGTTTTCTGCTTCAGTATATAAATTGACATCATGGTTCTGAAAGACACTGAATGCTAAAGAGGCCACGAGGGGAAACTCGGCACCTGGGGAACGCAGCAAAATCCTAGCCACTTTAAATAACTAATAATAATTATGTGGTATTAGTACTTTGATATATAATTAAGAAACACACATAATGGTTGAAATAGGATAATGATGGTAAAAAAGTATTTGAAATGCTGACTTTCAAGAACATGCAGAAGGATAATAAATAACATAAAAGAAGGTAGCAGAAATGAATTTTTAAAATATCTGTAGTCATTTCTTTGCAACTTCTTGTGAATCTATAATTATTTCATAATGAAAAGTTCAGAAAAAAATCAACAGTCACAATAACTGGAAATAGATCCCATCACTCCAATTAAAAGAATAAGGATGTCTTCTTAGAATTAAAAATATATAGAAAGAGAGGTTTATGGGAGTCATACCTAAAACATACAGATGGTTGAAAGTAAAAGGGCAGAAAAAGACAAAGTAGGAAAATAAAATCCCGAAGAAAGCAGGCATGACTCAATT
Source organism: Myrmecophaga tridactyla (assembly GCA_004026745.1). NCBI lineage: Eukaryota > Metazoa > Chordata > Mammalia > Pilosa > Myrmecophagidae > Myrmecophaga > Myrmecophaga tridactyla. The sequence continues at coordinate 5,374 of PVIY010016753.1, read as the reverse complement.
AATATCAGAGCTGGGGGGATACTTTCAGGCAAAAAGCATTACTACAGGTAGATGACAATGGCTTAATGATAAAAAGTTAAATTTACTAGGAAGATATACCAGCTCAAATCTTGCAAGCCTTTAAAAACAAAGTCTTTAAGTTTATATAACAAAATTTGGTAGAATAAGGAGAAATCGATAAATCCGTCATTAAAGTGGTCATGGTTTTTATATAGCTGACGTTTATTATAATATTTCTGCTAGTAAAATCACTCAGTTTATATGATGAGATTGCATATAAGCTACATTTCCTAGGGCTACACGAAAATTATGGTAAATTCAAGGTTCCACATGATTGAAAAAAATTTAAAATCACGGCACTAGAAATTGGAACGCTATATTTCCATCTTCATTCAATAAACATTTATTGAACAACTATTATGTTAAGGTACCATCTTAAATGTTTAAAAAGTTAGTCATATATTTGTTTATTCACTTAACAGAAACCTTTAACTGGAGTTTTATAGAAATTTTTAAAGAGAAGCACTTAAAGCCCTTTATATTCACTCACCACACCACCCACCTCCAATTGTCTGAAAATAGTAAAAAGTACTCAAAATTCTAATATGCCTTCTGTATATTATCTTTTTAAAATAAGAAAATACTGTAACACATGTGATTATTGGCCACTAACTCAGCTATGCAAAGAGACTTACTTTCTCTTCAGAGACTCCATTCTACCAGGTGGTGTGTGATGGTTGATTTCATGTCAACTTGGCCAGGTCATGGTGTCCAGTTATTTGACCAAACACTGGCCACTTGTTACTGTGAAGGTATTTCCTAGGTGGGATTTGTATCTACAACCAACAAAGGAGATAGCCCTCAGCAATGTACATGATCTCTGCATCTGATCAGTTAGAGGTCTTAAAAGTCCAAAGTGAGGGTTTCAGAAGTCAGAAGAATTTCTGCTTCAATTCCAACCCTGACTTTTGGTGACTTTCCAACCAACCAGCTTCCCCTGGGGAACATAGACTAAGGATTTCAACATCATCTTTATTGGAGTTTCCACTCTGCAGCCTGCCTTATGGAGTTTGGACTTGCCTGCCCGCATAGCCGTGTGAACCAATTCCGTATATGTATTCTATCCCTTATAATAAATCTGTTAACATGTCCTGTTGGTCCTGCTTTTCCAGAGTACACTAACACGTGGTGGAAGCAATTTGGGTCCCCTTTTCTCTCCACTACTTTCCAATGTATTGCATCTATATTGCAGGTTTCTATGGTTCCAAGGATGCGGGGAGGCACGTGGTCTGGTCTTCATCCGCCCATATTGGCATTCACTGCCACATCCTTGCTCCCTTCTGGTCCTTGAGTCATTGCTCCACCAAGGTCACTACTAGCACATCCCTCGTTCCCAACCATGGGTCCCTTGGTTGCGTTGCCCTCAGCTAGCGTTGGTATCATTAGGCACAAAATGTCATTCTTCTGCTCCAGCACCACACTGGGGCAGCAGAAACATGATGGGACTGTCGATCAGTTAGGCTTCTTCCCACTAGCAGGCAACCCGCAGGTGCTGGTTGGGGTTCTGTTCCCTTCCCATACTTAGGTTAACCCGGCGAGGCTGCCTGTGAGCTGTGGAGCTCCAGCTCCGCACAGCCACTTCTCCCCTGGGACCCTGCTGCCTCCCTGGGCTGGGGCAGGGTTCAGGACACCTCTTTCTCAGAGACTCACACTAGCTTCTCACACCCTGCTTCTTCTCTATCGTCCTTCCTTCCCCCCACATTTGGGAAGAGTTCTGTAATCTTTGGAAGAGTGGGTTGGGCAGGAGCCTTTGCTTTCCCTCAAGTGTTCCACCAAACCTAGGGTTTATGCTTGGATTCTTTCTCTTTCAGTAGACATTTTTAGTGTCAATAGACTCGTCCATTTTTTCTGCTTTCTGGGTATTTTATTTTCCCTGAGGCAATGACACAGAGTGTCTAGCTGACTGAATGAAGGGGTCATAAAAGAATGCGCAGGGAAAAAAGACAGGTTAAAATGGCAAAACAGTGTTCTTTAACTGTACAGGTGACTTTTTAAAATGGTCTCTCATAACATTTATTAAAGCTGTTTTTTTTTTTGGCATGGGCAGGCACCAGGAAGCTAACTAAAACTGATTTTAATAACAGGAATAAAATCTCATGTTTTAGAAATGATTGATGGGACATAAGGCACACTAGGAAAGCCACTTCAAAACGTACTTAGAAAATTAATGAAGCCAACTCCAGATTAAGTAACAATTTATGAACACAGGCTGTGTGTCAGTGCGGTGGGAAGGTGTCAGCATGCGAGGAGGATGGTGATGGAAGGAAGACATTCTTACACATGCATAAGAGCAGCTTAATTTTGCCACTAAATGGGAAGATGCCTGTAGGAGTCTTGGATAAAGTAAGGAGGGGTGCAAGATTGAGAGGGGCAGAGGTGAAATCATGGATGGGTCTTTCGAAACGGTGTTAGAACACCCAGGCTTCTTGCCTCCAGCAACCACTGAGGCAGCCTGGCTTCATCTCTCCAGGGAGCACAGGGCCTTTGGGGAGAGGGAGAGGCCTCGGGCTATCTTTTCTATGATTCAGGGGCTCCTCTGACCCCCACCTCCCCAGAAATTAGCCTCCTTTAAATAATAATGCGAAGATCCTTCTAACAAAACTGTCTACCTCTTAAGCATCCATAAAGTGCTAAAATTAAAAGTTCTGAGGTTTCATTCAACAGTCATTCATAGGGACCCTTGTCACACTGCATTGTAATAGCTTTGTGGGCAGCACAAGTGTCTCAGTCCTGGCATAGGGGCTTCTTCAGGGCACTGATCTTACTTTCTGGTCTTCGCAGAGTCACGGCCCTGCACATGTCTGTGCCCGGAGCAGGCACTCAGGAATGCTTGGTGAAAGGTGAAAAGTAAAAATAGAATGAATGGATGAATGGCGCTTAAGTTGTTCCGATCATATCTTTTTTGATGGAAAAGAGCAGGAGAAAAGGGAGGCGGCCACTGAAAGGTAAAAGGGTTTTAGAATGAACAGTTGAATTAAAAAGAAAGACACATTTTGAGGTTTCGTAATTTCTCTTGACTTTTGCTAAATAGGAACTGGTGGTTGGCGCGCTTTGTGTGAATCCTCATGGTTTCTGTAGGTGTGTGCCGTGTGCGTGTGTGCCCTTTACGGAGAACTTTACTATACAAGCACTTAATTATAAAGAATTTAATTGAGATATTGCTGGAATTCATTAAACTACCCTAGCAAGAATTTTGGAGAAATATTCCATTTTGTTTTGTTTTGTGTTTTGGAAGCAATGGGCCAATGTACATGAGCTTAATTGAAATTTTGTAATTCATATGTGGCCTTCAATGATCAAAAAATAAAATTTCAGGATTCACTTCTCATCGCTTACTTTCAACATGAATAAACAGTAATAGTGTGTTCTAATTCCTAACAGTTTCAGACAGATACCTGCACACAAGCACCACGCTGGATGAAAAAGAAAGACACATTCTGAGGTTTCATAATTCTTGGCTTTTGCTAAATAATAACTGGTAGTTGGAACACTTTGCATGAATATTCATGATTTCTTGCAGGTGTGTGTGGCGTGCAGGTGTGCACTTTAATGAGAACTTTACTATACAAGCATTTAATTATAAAGCATTTGTTAATTATAAAGCACCCTTGGCAAATCCTTATGTGTTTTTCTATATTTCTTGTGCCTTTCACTCTTTAGCAGTATCCATTCTCTTTTTCCAATTCGGTAAGAAAGTGATTCTTTAAACGCCTCCATTAAAATTCCAAAAGACTAGCTCAATATCCTATCCACATTTCCGTGTAGCCCTTTTCCCTCCCTCCACCTGCCAGCCTCCAGGATACCATGCCACACTTGAAAGCAGTTTTCTCTCTTATCTCCTAGACGCCTTGTCTGTTCCTAATGTTGGCAGAAAACCACTGAGGGACTGGCGGGTAGTGATGTGTTCTGCTGAGCTCCATTCTCTTCCTTGTCTGTGAAAATGATACCTGGGTCTTGTGATCACTGGCAGCTCATGCTGCTGAGGGCATCTGAGGCCTCTCTTTTCTGAGAAATTCCATGGAGGGGGAGGACAACATAAAAGTTTCTATGGAAAAACTCTTGTGAAGGATTCAACTACAGCTCTACTTAAATAACAGGCTGATTTGAGACAAGCAAGGAAGGAATATATCTCCCATTTAGAGGATATCAGGATTGTCGTTGGTAAAATTAAGTGTAACAGAAATGTCAGTACTTCCTGAGTCAATCTGTTAATTTAATATTTTAAATTGCAATGTCTGTTAAAAATCTTCTGGTGGTGTTTAAATAATAGAACAAATTCATAGTAATATAAATTCAGACAAATAAGCAAATCGTAGAATTTAAGTGGGTCGTAGAATCACATATCAGTGTTTCTTTTTAAAGAATGATGAAATTAACAAACCATCGTATGGTGATTATGGTGATTTCATAAATTAAAACTATTGTGAGAACTTCATAGTGGCAAACTAGAATCAGAGAGAAGGAAATATCTCCTTGAGAATTACTGTTGGGATGCTTGGAGAATGGTATAGAGAAGAGTGAACTTGGACTCAAACCTCCTTACATATGTTTTGGGGTATTAACATTTAAAAATAACTACCAAAAGAAATAAAGGAATGTATTAGGGCATGGAAGAGAGAAATTTTTACATCAAAACATGAAATATGTCTTCATAATATGGATCTGGTCTAACACTGTTAGAAAAACATAATACAATGAATATCAAAAGGAAAGTTAAAAATGGAAAATATCCAGCACATATTTGTAGCTGAAAAATATATAAAGAATTGTTGTAAATATAAACATACATCATACTCTGATTTCACTCCAAATGTGGATAAGGAAGATGAAAAGTTTCCACAAAAGGAAAGATGCTGCCAAATTAATTTAGAATCACATGGAAAACAGCTTCATAGCAATTCAAGAAATGCAAATTAGAATTCATAAAATGGCACAAATAACTTAAAAGTAAAGTGCTTTTTTTTTTTTAAAGTATTGGGGGAAGGTAGGTCTCAGGTCCCCAGGGCGGGTCCCTAATGGGCATAGCTGGAGGGGGCGAGGCAGTCCTCAGGTGGTGGGCCCGCCCTTCATGCAATTTTTATAAAAAACAGAGGTGAGTTGGCTCTACTGAAAATTTGAAACACTTCTTCATTTTTATTCCCTCTTGACATTCTCTTGTCCTTCCCAATGGTTGACATGCAAATTCTCTGCAAGTAGAAATACAGCCTATTGAGTTGGATCCTCCTACAATTTGGAGTTTTATAATCCTGCTCTGTGAAATAGCAAAGTAGGAGCCCACTGAAAGAAAACACACACACACACACACACACACACA
>PVIY010016752.1:0-50982 GCA_004026745.1 Myrmecophaga tridactyla | reverse complement strand
TCCATTTCAGGCCTGAAATATGGCAGATGCTCAATAAATATTTGTTGAATGAAGGAGTTGATTGAATGGGCAGCAGAGGGTTGTTGAAATGTTGGAGAAGGGACTGTTACCATAAAAGAATGAGCCAAAAGAGCCAACAGGAGATGCTAACAGCTACCTTGACCTCACTCCACTAGTTTAGGAGGTTTTCACCCTCAAGCCAGCCATTCTCCTAAAATGTCTGATAATACCACTGTTTGTAAATAGCCCTGAGCTTTTGCATATGTTGTTTGCTCCCTCCCCCCAAACATAGCTTTTTCCTAATTGTCGCCTCTCAGAGAGATTGTTTCCATTTGCTTAAAGTTCTCTTCCTCTCAATCCTTCAATTATCCTTTATCTCAACCCCTTATTTATTTCCTTCATAACATCTGTCACAATCTATAATTATCTCAAGTGCTCTACCTACTTTTTGTTTGCCTCTTCTCCTAGAGTGTTACGCTCTATGATGCAAGAACCGTATTGTCCTATTCACCATTGTCGCCCCAGTGCCAAATGAGTGAAGGAACAAATGAAAATACTCACCTCATCCTGCAGCAAAGTAGGCCTTTATGAGTTGGGTTTCAGAAGAAGGAAGCAAGCCACTTGTCCTGGTTTGAAAGGAAGCATGCCCCCTAAGAAAAGCCATGTTTTAATATAAATCCCATTTCATAAAGGTAGAATAATCTCTATTCAATACTGTATGTTTGAAACTGTAATGAGATCATCTCCCTGGATGGTGTGATTTAGTCAAGAATGGTTATTAAACTGGATTAGGGGATGACATGTCTCTACTCATTTGGGTGGGTTTTGACTGGTTTATTGGAGTCCTATTAAAGAGGAAATATTTTGGAGAATGAGAGACTCAGAGAGAGCAGAGAATGCTGCAGCATCACGAAGCAGAGAGTCCACCAGCCAGCGACCTTTGGAGATGAAGAGGGAAAACGCCTCCCGGGGAGCTTCATGAAACCAGAAGCCAGGAGAGAAAGCTAGCAGATGATGCCGTATTCACCATGTGCCCTTCCAGCCAAGAGAGAAGCCCTGACTGTGTTCGCCATGTGCCTTCTCTCTTGAGAGAGAAACCCTGAACTTCATCAGCCTTCTTGAAACAAGGTATCTTTCCCTGGATGCCTTTGATTGGACATTTCTATAGACTTGTTTTAATTGGGACATTTTATGGGCCTTAGAACTGTAAACCAACAACTCATTAAATTCCCCCTTCCATTTCTGGTATATTGCATTCTGGCAGCTAGCAAACTAGAACACCACTAGTCTAGTTTTTTTAATCAAAAAGAGAATCAATATAAGGAATTCAATGAAATTACAGGAGTGGCCTCTAGGCTGGGCCTCCAGGAATGACCACCAAAATGAAAAACAAACAGAAGACCCATGGTTGAACCAGACCCTACAATCAGTTGGTGTTGGCAGTCAGAAGCTTCCCCTGAACTGCTGAGTTCATGGACCCACCGCTAAACCTGTAATACAACTATTGGGATAAACCTGTAATACAACTATTGGGAAGTCACCACGTCCACAGCTGCCTCTCAACACCCTCAAAGCTAGTACTAACTCTGTAACATTGTTGTTGGGGAGAAAGCAACGCATCTTTGTGACTGACAGCCAGCAGAAGCAGCAGGAAGATGGCGTCCACCCAACTCTCATCTTCCAAATCGTGACCGAGTGGGTCTAGTTGAAGAAACTCAAATCGCATTTGTACCTTATATGCAAGGGAGTCTGGGAAGTACAGCATTTGCCTTTCCGGCTTCTGTTGTTTGGGAAGGCACCTATGGAGGCTGAAAAGAATGATGAGTGCCAATTTACCAAACCATCACAAATCCTTCAAGGTCAGCCAGGAAAGTTGCATCATCTCCACTGTCATAGATGAAAAAAAACTTAATTTGGAGAAAGTTAAGTGATAACCCCTGTTTGTCTCAGAATTATTTGGGGAATGAATGAGAATGCATGATTTTCCCAGGGTCAAAAAAGCAAACTCCTGTTGTCCTTTGCGACCCAGTGAGAGTGTCCTCTTCTCTGTACCTGACCTACCTCCCCGAGGAAAGGTTAATAGTTTCTGCGCACACACTCACACGCATCAGAACTTTATTACTTCTCTCACAGAGCCTACCACAATGTGTTGTAAAGATCAGTCTATACCTTGTAAAGATCAGTCTATATGTTGTTGTTTTCCAGGTAGGTTGTGAGCTCTTAAGGGCAAAGGCAGCGTCTTTCTCTTCTCCCCAACCTGAGTGCTCCCTGCATTTAACTTGGAAGAACCAGTCAACAATCAGTCACTGAATTAATATGTGTAAAGCTCTGGCCACTTGATTCCAGTCCAGTGTTCTTTCAACTCTGCCACCTTGCTTCTACCCAACTTTTCCTTAAGCCACTGGCCTTGTTATTCACTTACCCATTCGTTCAAGAAATATTTATGTGCCCGCGATATGTCAGACTCTGCTTGATATGAGACATCATAATGAGCAAGATTCAGCCCTCATGGGGATTACAGTCTATTGGAGGAGATGGATATTAATTAACTGATATCACAAATACATCTAAAATTACAGCAACACTGGCAGTGCCACAAAGGAGAGTTGCACAGTGGCATAGGAGCATATAGGCACAGAATGGGGAACAGATCCACCCTCAGCCCTCAAACTTCATCAATCTTCCCAGAATTGGATCATATTTTGATCATATACATATATGCTATGCACAAGAAAAATATGTGTTTCAATGAATACGTTGAGAAAAACAACTTGGTTATATCATATACAGATTTACAGAGAGGTTTATGTTGGCTTTTTGCATTTAATTTATTTTGGAAGAAATAATTTAAAAGTCTTTGGGATTGGATTCCCTTTGAATTAACATCAAACCGCCAAACGTGCTAAGTAAGGTTTAGCCAAGCTTTGATATGCTTCAGCACACACAGAGCTGGGCTTCTGCTTTGGCCATGCAAAAGGAAGAAAGAAAAAGAAAACAGAGTTTGTATGAAGAATTACTTCTTATTAAAAATAATTATTGGCAATAGTGCATAAGTCAGTTTTAAACCCCTCCTTTTTTTCTAATTATCCTTTTAAGTACTTACCAACAACAGATTCACTAAGAACTGCTTTGGCTATTTTAGAAAATACCTTTTTTACTCTACCCAATTTCCTGAAAACGAGACGTTAAGCAAGAACAGTTTTCACTCAGGCCAAGCAAAATAATAATTAAACTGATTTTTTTTCCTTCTTTTTAAATTTCACTCTTTTTCACTCTTAAACTTTGCCTGCCATGTTTCAGTTGACAATTAAGTGGGCTGCTTTCCCCAAATTAAAATTCCAGAAGAAGACACAGAGAGAGCCAAAATCACAATCAAATGCTTGTGGGGTTTTATCTACTTTCCTGGGGATTCATCAGAAATTCTGCACAAGACAGGAAAGTGTACTTTGTGGGATATGAGAAAACACAAACAGTTAAACCTTGACTTCCCATACACCCTGACATCAACATCAAAACCCTGAGGCTTGTTTGCTTACCTTTAAAATGGGAATAATAATTAAAAGCATAGGGATAGTTTCAACACAAAGGATGAGGCTATGGGGCCTGAGTTTCTGAGGAATGCTGAACATATTCTGGCTTTTACAGAACCGTGGTGCATTAGCCACACCCTCTCCTCCACACACTTCACCCCTGCTCCACTGAAAAATGAGCCATGCTTTTTACTACTTCAGTGACTCTGCAGGTGCAACCATCCCCTCTGCCTGAAAATCCCCAATTTCCTATAGCAAACTGATCACTCCCTCCTCTGTTTCCACCATCTTCCCACAGCTCACTTCACCATATTATAATTAATCATTTATGTTACTGGATCCCCCAACTAGACACTTTGTTGCCTGGAGCAGTCAGAATGTCTTGTTCATCCCTATATCCTTAGCCTCTAGCAAATTTCTAGGCAAGAAATATGTATCAATTGAATAAATGAATGTATGACAGCAGATACTAAGACTAGCAGAAATATGTAAATTATGGGGAAACTAAAACTGGAATCACTTCCTTTACCATCTACTGGTTTTGTCTCCATTCAAACATAATGAGCAATTTTAATTAATGGTAGAATGTGCAACACTGAGAGCAGTCTTTAACCAAATTCACTTTATCTAAAGTTACTTTATGCTCTCTTACCCTTTCCTGCCCTTTGTTTATTGCCATTATGGGAATGGTCAAAATTTATAACAATTTCTTTTTGTTGCTGTTTTTTTCCCATTAGAAGTTCTTGATGGCAGGGATTTCTGTCTGCTGTTCATTGCTGAGGCGTAGGCCCTGACACATAGTAAGTGTTGAAAAAATATGTGTTCAGGGAATGAGTGCCAGCAGCACTTCAAGATATACAGAACACAGTGTCTTACAGAATCTCCACATTCTGTCAGCTACTTGTATTAAATTTTCAAAATGATTAATGAAAGTCAGCATTGCAACCTTGTTGGGGCCTAAAGGAAACCTGATAAATAACACCCTCTTCCCCTTTCTGAACAGAATTCTCTGTTGAGAATTGAAATAAAGGAGTCCGGCGCTGGAGAATCCACCTTACCAATCAAGCTGTATTAAGGATTAAATGGTAACCCCCAAAAGGGTATGTTCAATCCCTAATCCCCAGTCTCCTGAATATGATCCTATTTGGAACTAGTATCTTTGGAGATGTCATTAGTGAAGATGAGGCCAAACTGGATTAGGGTGAGCCCTAATCCGATATGACTGGTGTCCTTGTAAGGAGAAGATGTTCAGACACAGAGAGGACAGTCATGTCATGGAGGCAGAGACTGAATCATGCTATAAAACAAGGCCCGCCATGGGCTTCCAGCCAGCCACCACCAGAACCCTGCAAACTTCAGGGGAAGAGAAGCCCTGCTGGCATTTTTAGCCACTAGAACGGTGAGACAACAAATTTTTGTTGGTTTAAGGCACCCAATTTATGGCAATTTGTTATGTCAGCCCTGGGAAGCTAAGACAAGCTGCAATCAAAGAACTTGGCAAGTGACTCCGTGGTACTGAACCACAGTACCAGACAAACTCAGCCCCCTGGGGGTTGGGGGAGCTGCTACTGAAAAACTCATGTCCGAGAAGAGCAGCAAAGAGCAGAAGCCCCTGCAGACAACTTGTTGCCAAGAGCAAGGGCAGAAGGGTTTGCCCCAAACGTGCATCTTCTTGTCCCAAGCTCACTCATCAGAGGCATCGCTCCACCTTCTCAGGCAGAAAAGGGAGGAAACCGAGGCCAGGAAATTAATGGGGCTCCCAATTCCCCATGGGAGAGGTATAAGGAGCAGAGAAGACATTTCCACTTCCCAATCCCAGATAACCTAGACTCCAAATGCAACTTTGTTTCAGGTTCTCTCTCTAAGGATTCTGAATTTGGTCACATGAAGGAAATAAATCCACAAGTTAATGTTAATGATTACCGGAAACACCATCACTCTCAAGTCAACAAAATCACCAGAGGCTCAGGCAGTTGAGTTAATGCAGCCATTTCCCATTAGTTTGGGAACTTGCAATACTACCGACCAGTAACATAACAAAACCAACTACAGTATTTTAGTTTCCATCGCCTTTTGTTGGTCTAGCTTTGTGTGCATGGCCTGCTCCACAGCCTGGCACCTACCTAGTCCTCTGATTTGGTTGAGAGAGCTCCCACTGACTGAGCTCCAGGTAGAGGTAAGAACTTCACCCTTCAGCTGGATACCTTTCTCAAACACATGAGATCCTTTGCGTTGACGTTTGGTTAAAAGGCCTGAGAAAATCTCTGGAAGCAGGCAGAAGGAGTGAGTGCAAGGAAGGAGTTTCCTTAACATTCTTTAAGAATACTTCTCCAATATGCCAAGAAGGAGAAACTCTGTGTACTGGTCTGAAAATATTATGTACCCTAGAAAAGTCATGCTTTAATCCTGATCCCATCTTATGGGGGTAGCCATTTCTTTTAACCCTGATTCAATACTGTAGATTGGAATCTTTTTATTAGATTATCTCCATGGAGATGTGACACACCCAATTGTGGGTGTGACCTTTGATTAGATGGAGATATGACTCTGCTCATTCAGGGTGGGTCTTGATTAATTTACTGGAATCCTTTAAAAGAGCAGACATTTTGGAGAGAATCAGAAATGACAGAAAGAGCGGATGTAAACGCTTGGAGAATAGTTGCTTTAGAGAACAGAGACATGATGTTTGCAGATGCTTGAGCCCAACGGACATCACCATGAGGCATTAAGCAAACCAGAACCTGGAGAGACCCAAGGGAAACCAAGAGATGAAAGCCAGCCCCAGAGAAGCAAAGTGAGGAACGCTCACTCATGTAGAGACTGAAAGCAACAGAGCGCAGGAGCAAGGGACCAGCAGATCCCAGCCACGTGCCTTCCCCGCTAACAGAGGTGTTCCTGAACCTTTGGCCTTTCTTGAGTGAAAGTAATCTCTTGCTGGTGCCTTAACTTGGGCACTTTCACTTCCTTAGAACTGGAAACTTGTAACTTACTAAATTTCCCTTTTTAAATGCCATTTCAGTTCTGGTATATTGCATTCCAGCAGCTTTCAAACTAACACACTCTGAAAGCCAATTTCCCCAGACTTCTCAGGCTACTGTGAGCAGAACTTCTGTGAAAGGGTTAAAAAGAATGGATCACTTGGCAAAACACAGAAATACCCAAATGTAAATGTTTGAAGATTTGGTCTTTTCAGGTGCCTGCTTTTTGAGCTCGAAAGGGAAAAAGTAAAGAGGGGAAACGGTCCTTAAATCTACTAAGTGATTTTTTTTTTCCGCTTTGCTTTTCCCAAGAGTAGAGCAAAGTCTTATGTTACATCCCAGTCTGGAATAAATCTTCTGGGCTGAATGATAAATCAAGGATTGTAATGGAAATCACTATTGACCTTTAAGAGGGCACTGTCTATATTTTCACACAGTGCTGTTCGAAATGTCGATTTGGAATCAGGAAAATAATATGCCATCGATTTCTCTCCATATCTCTTATAACAGAGCTTGAAATTGACCTGGAAAGCATTGGTACAGGTTTTCTCATTATGGTTTCAACATCATGAGAAATGGTGATTAATGATTCAGTCTTGGAGACAGCATTGTTAGACCTTGTAATTACTGCATGAATCATGTCCAAACAGTCACTAGCTTATCCTATTTATATCATCCCCCAGAAGCGGGTATGTTTTAAACCTCGTGTGTAAAATGTAGCGGTTCTTGATTAAAAACCTATACAAAATGGGACTATTATCTCCTTGGATTACTGTTTATCTTGCTTATTCTCTTCTCTTCTAATTACTCCTTTTTTATTTCTCCTCTTACGTCTTAATATACATGGCCTCTCTGGCAATTTGTTAGTTCTAGCCTTTCATTCTTTCTTCTTTGTCTTTCTTACTTTCTCCTCTATTTTTCCTCAAATTTGATAATCTCATTCCTTGTCTAACTTGTCGTTTGTGCTCCTTTTTCTTTTTCTGCCTGACTTAGCCGTTCCGTCTCGCACCCACTCGAGAAGAACCTTCTGAGACGATCCCAGTCCCTTTTGCTAACCTCTCTGAGGAACGACACGGACCCCGTCGCGGTCCCGCGTGCCTGTGCAGCGCCCGTCCCGCCGCGTGGAGGGGCTGGCCCGCACGCAGCCTTCCTCCCGCCCGCCAGCTCGCCCGGGGCCCTCGTGGGGAAACGAGCAAGCGCTACTGAGAGTTGGCTATAGGCTTTTAGTTAAATCGGGCAAGCATGACTCCTCTTCATTTTAAAAGTAGCTGTGTCGAAGTGATTAATATTTTTCTCGGTTAAAAGTTTTTACAGAGCTTTCGGCTGATCTGGGCTTCGGGTGCTGGGTTCTTAGGACTCTGCTGTAGCTGCTCTGCGGAAAGGGAGGTTCTGCGGCCCAGGATTTGGTTCCGACGCCAGGAGTGATGGCGCCGCACACGCACCCCAAGAGCGGAAGGTCTATTATTAATGCGATGAAGGAAAGGCCTCCTAATCTGGCCCAAAAGGTTTGAGAGAGCGAGGAAAGGAGACTTCCTAGGTTACTTGTCGTGGTTAGGGGGTGGAGCTGGGCTAAGCGTTCCCAGGGGCAGGCCGGGGCTTGCATGGTTTGCATCTCCTGCCAGTGCCAAAGGAGAGCACGCCGGCTTCTTATCAATTTGTCCAAATGATGGCAGAGAAGGAAAAGGGAGAGGTGAGGCTTAAAAGCTGTCAGCAGTGAAAATCAAAAAATGGAGTCAGACTCCTTATTCCAGGAGCAGATTAGCAATCCCTGATCTAAATAATGACTGAGGAAGCCAGGGAGATAGGGAGAGAAAGTTCTATGAAGCATTTCTGGGACTTGGAAAAGTAGTTTCCCATGCATAGAAATCTCACTGGTGCAACTTCTTCGCTCAAAGAATCTACAGGGACTCTAATTTCTTACCAAACTTAAAAAGCAAAGAGAAAAGCTCCCCCTGCATTTAGATGAAGTACTTAACCACACTCAAGACGTGATTTGTACAGCACAAAAAGTGCTCCATTACCCAAAAAGGCTGCTGTCGTGAGGATGCCGTTGAGTCAGACGACCCCATAAGCCCTCCTTTATCAGGGATCGAAGATGCCCATAACATTTAGAACAGAACAGAACAAATAGTGCGGAGTTTGTGAGCAGAAAATCCGGACTTGAGTCCCTCCTTTGCCATTTGTGTGGTCTATAGAAATGTGCTTCATTTATGAGTTCCAGGTTCTGCAACTACACAAAGGGAATTAATACCTACTCCATTTCATCCTTTTTAAAATGCCCTTTTTCTTCCACTTTAGCATCTCTTAAAATTAGATACAAACAAGGACTTGTAATTATAAATGCAATGACAGCTTTTATTCTTAGTGGCATATAAACTAATGCTGCATCTTAAACTGATGGCATCTTGGATTATTTAGTATATAATACTTCATAGGGCTGTCATACATAAAGAATGAAAACACTTTACTCATTATAAGCTCTATATAAATAGTTTATATGCTTCTTTGTGCTTCAGTTTCCTCATCTGTAAAATAGGTACAATAATAATAACACCGACTGCATGGGATGGTTGTGAGAGTCAAGTGAGTTAAATATACATAAAGTGTTCAGGACAGTGTCTGGCCCATGGTAGGAATCCTTTATTATTATTATTATTATTATTATTATTATTATTATTATTATTATTATTATTATTATAATTCCAAGACTTTCTTCCTGATTTATTTGAAGACAAGGAGATCCTTTATTTATTCCCCCAAACACTGAAAGTTCTGTGGGCGCCAATGTCACTCTGGAGTCTAATTTGCTGGTTCTGAGTCCTGGTTCTGCCACTTACTGGCTCTGGGAAATTTCTGTGGTTTCACTCAGCAACTCTTCTGCATCTGTAAAATGAAAAGTGTCTACTTTTCACCTACTTCAGAAAGTGCAGTGAGCATCATATATGTCAATCCACAAAGAGAGCTTCGCATAGAGCCACACTAAAGGGAGTCCGCAGTAAATTCTAGTTATTTTCACGAAGCTATTCTGCTGTGAAGAAGCATCTAGTCCAGCTGCAGAGACCAGCCCAGAAACGGAACAACAATATGACAAGTCAAGGGGTGGTCCCTCTTCACCCCTGTCCTTGCTGGCAGTCTGTCAATGCCCTCCAGCCAAAGGTCCACCAGAAACATACCCAGTGGTTGGGTTTACTCCGTGCTGCAGTGAGGACCCCTCACCCCACAGGGAACCATGAAATGCCTCAGAAGGGGGCGGGTGTTAGGAAGGGCTTGGCATAGGAGTTGGAGGAACCCGTGTTTATTCTGGATTGGATGTTGTCAGACAGCCAGACAGTGAAGCAGTCTAGTGGGCATGAGTGAAAAGGCAGGGTTAGAGCTGTCTTTGTGGAAGAAGCAGTAATCACTCCTGTTAGCCAGGAGAGGGGGGTGTTTGGTCATTTTTGTGTTTTCACAGTGTCAGTATTCTCTCCATTCAGGCATAATTATAGCGTGGCCTTGTTTTTGTCTTGCTCCATCACAGCTGCAAAAGTCCTCATCTGATGTTGGTATTCTGTGAAATTGCTTATGTCCCTTGAGGGGACTCCGTGGCCCAGCTGCAGCAATCATGCCAGCTACCAGCTGTCAGCTGCAGGGTGACCAACCAGCCCAGTGTGCCCACGACAGAGGGGCTTCCCAGGATACAGGACTTTCTGTCCTAAAGCCAAGAAAATCACAGGCAGATACGGACGCTTTGGTTACCCTCGCCGTTGGGGCAGCTTTTTGCTTTCTCAGCCCCCACCCCTTTGATAACACGTCCTATGGCTATCTGATCTATGGTTTATTTTTTGGCTAATTTGTCTGCTTACGAGCATGTACTTTAGAGGCAGGCCAGTCCAGCTCTATGGATTAGTAGAGAAACAAACCTGAGCAAATTACTCAATGTCTCTGAGCCTCAGTTTCCTATTCTCTAAAATGGGATGGCTACATACTTCATGTGAGGGTTTGATGAGATAATGGCATCTTCAACAATGCTTTGGGCATTGTAGATGCTCCATTAGTGTTACTCCTCCCTTCTACCCTATTCCAATATCAACTTTGGGCCATGTAATGGAAAGGCTTGGATTAACACCTGTATCTCTGTAACCTCATTTTTATAGCTCTTCGCGTGGCTCCGGATGCCTGTAAACACTTTAAAATTTACTTTAACGCTATCACTGTTCCTTTTTCTTCTTTTCAGTACCTCCACTTATTTCTTATACTTCCCTATCCCCTTTTCCCACAGGAAACTTAGACCTGTAATTAATGGCAATAATAAACTCTTCATTTGTAGAGTATTTCACAGCTTAGGAAATGCTTTTTACAAAAGAAAAACACCTTTGAGGGAAGTCTTATTACTCTGTTATTTACAGATTAAGAAACTCAGACTTGGAGAGGCAATGTGCCTACCCAAGATCACATGACTAGTAAAGAAAAAGAATCAATTCTCTGGGTCTCTTTTCAGCTCTAAGACAACTTTCCCCAGGGACTTAAAGCCAGATACCAATCCGTCCCCATTTCCCACATACCAGGGGTCCTGGATGGGGCCTCTGGGACCAGATGTTGCTGCTATCAAAGCAAGCAATCATCATTTTTAATTTCCTGTGCTGTCCGCCAGGGTACACAGCTTTAATTTCACTTTAAATCCAGCCTGGCTCTTGCCAGACCCCTGAGAAAATCCCATTCAAGGTGGAACCACTGAAACCTGATTCAGAGCTCTCTGCCGGCTCTTCCCCTAAACATCAATTCAGGTTAGGTCCTGACAGCTGTGCTGAGCAGAGAACTGGATAATTCTCATTTCCCTCAACTCACCATCCTCACTTCCACTGCCCTAAGAAAGGATGCCACACAGACTCACACTTGTCGGCCTTTGGAATCCATTAAATGCCAATGCATAAGCAGATATTACAAATAGGGTTTTGGTATTTAACTCAGAATAGTACCAGAATATTTCCCTCTCTGGAGTCCTTCCAAGGAAAAAGCATTTATAGTATGCAGATGTAGGGTGTGGGGCTGGAGGAGGCCCAAGAATGCAAAATCAAAACCCTTGAGTCCTACTAGTTGGACACAGGATACCTTTTCAGGGTAACCCAAGCCAGTGGAATTTGTAGTAAAGGAAAAAAAAGCTAGGGCGTGGGGTCAGCAGAGCCAGGTCAAAATACCAGTTCCAGTGTTCACAGGGTAGGCTGTCGCGTTAAGAGCTTAGTCTCTGCTCGTCCATGCTGTCCTTCGTAAAAAAGAACAATAATGCCTGCCCTGCATTTCCCTTTAGGTTGTTCCTGAGCAAATGAACATAGAAACATTGCAAAACTGGAAATCACTAGACAAGCATAAACTCTTAAGGTCACAGAGCAACATTCTAAAGTTTGTAATACATTTTTCAGACAGAGATTCACTATGCATTCCAATTCTCTGCATTCTTTGTCTTTGCTTCTGGTTCCTTTGATCTCCCTGCACAAGCTCAGAATAGCCAAAGAACAGATCTGCATTTGTTTCATAATTCACAGTTATTCAGGACAGTATGTGATATTTCAACGCAAAAAAGATAGTCCAAGACAGCTTAATTGACTGAAATGAGGAGGAAAGCATTTTTTTTTTTTTTTGGTCAAATCTGCTATTTAGTTTTCTGTTTCTCTAGTCTGTAAAAAATTATATTTTGATTTAGGGAAGGAAAAGAAACAGAAAAATAAGAGAAATTGAGAACTGAAAAGGAAAATTACACCTTACACCTAAAAATGATTTAAAAGAGATTAGATATATGAAGCTAGTTAATAATAAAAAGGGTCAGGTAGAAGTTTGTGAATTTGCAGCATGAAGAGGTAAAATTATCAAAGTGCTGTGCCAAGTATTTATATATGCTGCTAAGCAAAGATAAATTGGTTTATCACCACACAAGTCATAGTTCTAGTAGATTCTCATCTTTGACTAGGGCTCTGTCCAGGGAAAAAGAAATTCTTAGAAAATATGACTCACCTGTTCCTTAGCACATTTTAATAAAATTTCTCACACACAGAGCTGAGAAGCATATTGAGCATGTGTTTATAAAAAATCCACAAAGGGCTGAGACTAGGAAGGCCTAGAAATATTTTTCTCAATATGTGTGATTCCCTAATCAGCCCCTGTTTCTGTCCACATCCATGTTGTTTCCAGCAGAATCTTTCCGTTGTAAGACTTACCACTTCAGCAGTGATTTATAGACGTGCCTGTTTGTGAACAGGTGATGGGCTGGATATGTGCACACATAGTGAACACATGGCATGAAATACTTCTAGAACATAAGCACCCTGCATATAATGGAATTTGGATTTGGCAATTGAATCTTGGACTCATTCCAGAAGATTTAGTTCAGGAAATACCAGATGCCCTCTTGACTGTGTGGAGCTCCGCTTTCAAGGCAGAGCACAGGGGTGGGGGTGGGGCACATTCAGTAATGCAAAGAACACTGCAGGTCAGAAATGGGAATGTTCCTAAGTGACCACAAGAAGGCCTCATGTTCAGAACCACATTACATGTTTAAGTTGCAGTTTTAGTCCTCAAAACTGAAATGACTGAAAAGACTCACTTTACCAGAAGACCAAGATGTTAATTTTAGAAGACCCAGTGTGCCACTCTCCTGCAGAATCTCAACATCACGTGCAAAAACTGGAAGAACCATCTTCCTCAATACTCTAGAAAGGTCTGCAGTAACTGAGTGAGTGCCAAATCAAGAAAATCCAGCTGTAAAAACTGGTAGGCAGTCATAGAGCCCTTACTAACCCCTCAACCACAGAGCACAGTGTGAAGCCAACAGGCACAACCATTGTGGGTCCCTGGTCCATTATGCAGCACCTATATGTCAGTGCCAACCTCTCAGGTGGGAGCCAGAGAAGCTGAACCAGGAAATTCCTCTGTGGCTCATTTTCCCAGCGCTTACCCTGCAGGCAGAAACAGCTTGCAGACAACTAAAGCAGCATAAGAAACAATTAAGTCTAAGCAGCCTGGGGCAAAGGATGATTTACTATATCATACAATAGAGCACCCAAGAGGGGGAAACAGTCTATTTCAGAGGGAGTAGAAGGAGCATTTGAATTTCTGTAAACAGGAGAATTCCTAAGGCCAGAAGAAAGCAAAAGCCCAGGAAAAGACTCAAATTTAGAAGTGATAGAGAGGACCCTGTACTTGACCTTCACCTCAGGCTGATCTCCTTCACAGGAAGTCCACACACTGAAGAACACCAGGCAAAGAAGAGCCAATCTTCAAAGACTGTGAAAGCGTTTTTTGCTTTGGTTTATTTCTGTTAATTCTGGGTATTCAAGGAAATCTCTCATATCACTAGCTGGAACCAAACTTAAAGAGCATACGTCTCAGGAACTAAATGCCAGAGTTAACCCTTTAGAAGCTTAGAGTGTAAAATGTGCAACAAAAGACTTCCAGATAAACACAGAAAAAGGAAATGATGGCCCATTGAAAAGAACAAGCTAAAAATCCAGCAATCATCAAGAAAGAAAAGGAGTCTTTGGACACCCAAGATAAGGATGTCAAAAAAAAAAAGATCCTCAGTATGCTCAAGGAGATAAAGAAATCACAAAGAAAGAACTAAAGGATATCAAGAAAACATTGAATTAATAATGTGAGAATCTTAGTAAAAAGATAGAAATTTGTAAAAGGAAACAAACAGAACTACTAGAGTTGAAAATGACAATAACTGAAATGAAAAATTCCCTAGAAGGTTACAACAGCAGACTGGATCTGGAAGAAGAAATAATCAGTGAACCTGAAGACAAAATAATTGAAATGATTCAGGCTGAGAAGCAGAAAGAAAAAAGGATGAAAAAAAAGTGAACAGAACTGAAAGACCTGTGGGATACCATCAAGCATGCCAGTATAATATGCATTATGGGAGTCCCAAAAGGATAAGAAAGAACAATAGGGGCAGAAGAAATATTCAAAGAAATAATGGCAGAAAATTTCCCAAATTTAATGAAAGACATGAATATACATATTCAAGGATCCTAAACGAATTTCAAACAGGATAAATTCAAATTGAACCATACCCATACACACAGTAGTCAAACTGTCAAATGCCAAAGTCAAAGCTAGAATTATGAAAGCTGTAAGAGAAAAGCAATGTGTTACATTAAAGGAGCCCCCATTAGATTAAGTGCTGATTTCTCATCAGAAATGATAAAGGCAAGAAGGCAGTGGGATGAATTCTACCAATCATTCCAAGAAGAATTAATATCAATCCTGCTCAAATTCTTCCAAAAATTTGAGGTGGAGGGAACACTACCTAACTCATTCCATGAGGCCAACATCACCCTAATACCAAATCCAGATAAAGATACAAGAGAAGGAAATTACAAACCCATTCTCTCTAATGAATATAGATGTAAAATTCCTCAACAAAATAATTGCAAATCAAATCCAACAGCACACTAAAATAATTATACACCGAGATCAAATGGGTTTTATTTCAGGCATGCTAGGGTAGTTCAACACAAGAAAATCAATTAGTGTAATATACCACATTAACAAATCAAGAGAGAAAAACCACATGATCATTTTGATTGACAGAAAAAGCATTTGAAAAAATCCAGCTTTTTATTAAGAAAATCCTTTCATGATAAAAACACTTCAAAACATAAGAATAAATGCAAACTTCTTTAGCATGACAAAGGGCATATATGAAAATCCCACAGCTAAAATTGTACTTACAGGTAAAAGATGAAAACATTCCCTTGAAGACTGAACAAGACAAGGATGCCCACTGTCACCACTGTTATTCAACATTGTGCTAGAAGTTCTAGCTAGAGCAGTTCGGCAGGGTAAAAAAAAAAAAAAAAAGCATCCAACTGGAAAAGAAGGAAAACTTTCACTATTGACAGATGACATGATCCTATATAGAGAACATTGCTGAAAAAATCTACAACAAAGCTACTAAAGCTAATAGACACATCCAGCAAATGAGGTAGGATATAAGATCATCCCACAAAAATCAGTACTGTCTCCATACACTAGTAATGAGTAATTGGAGGGGGAAATCAAGAAAAAAATCCATTTACAAGAGTAACAAAAAGAATAAAATACCTGGGAATAAATTTAACTGAGGATGTAAAGGACTTGTATACAGAAAACTACAAAAATTGCTAAAAGAAATCAAAGAAAACCTAAATAAATGGAAGAACTCATGTTCATAGATTGGAAGACTTCATATTGTTAAGATGTCCATTCTAGCCAAATTGATTTACAGATTCAATGCATAACCAATCAAAATTCCAAAAGCCTAATTTGCATAAATGGAAATGTCAATTATCAAATTTATTTAGAAGAGTAAGGGGCTCCAAATAGCCAAAAACATCTTGAAAAAGAATGATGTTGAAGGACTCATACTTCCTGACTTAAAAGCATATTACAAAGCTATAGTGGTCAAAACAGCATGGTACTGGCATAAAGATGGATACATATATAATCAATGGAATCAAACTGAGAGCTCAGAAATGGAGCCTCGATGTTATTTGACAAGGTTGTCAAGTCCATTCATCTGGGACAGAGCAGTCTCCTCAACAAGTGTTGCTGGGAGAACTTGATATCCATATGCAAAAAGATGAGAGCGGACCCCTATCTCACACTTTATACAAAAATTAACTCAAAAATGGATCAAGGACCTAAGTGGAAAAACCAGGACCATAAAACTCCTAGAAGAAAATATAGGGAAGCATCTTCAAGATCTTGTGGTAGGCAATGGTTTCTTAGACTTTACACCCAAAGCACAAGCAATGAAAGAAAATATAGATAAATGGGACCTCCTCAAAATTAACAACTTTTGTGCTTCAAAGGACTTTGTCAAGAAAAAGAAAAGGCCACTGACTCAATGGAAAAAAATAGTTGGAAACCACATCTCTGATAAGGGCTTAATATCCGGAATATATAAAGAAATTCTACAACTCAACAATAGAAAGACAAGCAACCCAATCTGAAAATGGGCAAAACACTTGAATAGACAATTCTCCAAAGAGGAACTACAAATGGACAAAAAACACATTAAAAGATGCTCAACATCAGGGTACACAATGTTTAAAATGCCCGCCTTCCATGTGGGAGACCTGAGTTCGATTCCCAGACCATATACCCCACATGAACACAAAAAAGGATGCTCAACATCACTAGCTATTAATGAAATAAAAATCAAAACCACAAGGCATCATTTCACACCTACTAGAATTCATCATTATTAAACAAACAGAAAACTACCAGTGTGGACAGGAGGTAGAGAAATAGGAAAACTCATTCACTGCTGGTGAGAATGTAAAGTGGTATGTGCACTATGGAAGACAGTTTGGCGGTTCCTCAGGAAGCTAAGTATAGAATCACCATCTTGATCCAGCAATCCCACTACTAGATATATACCAAAATAATTGAAATTAGGGACTCTAACAGACATTTGTACACCGATGTTCATAGCAGTAGTATTCACAATTGCCAAAAGATGAAAGCAACCCAACTGTCTATCAAATGATGAATGGATATATAAAATGTGTTATATACATATGATGGAATATTATTAGGCTGTTAAGAATGATAGTGACTAAATGTAGAAATTAAAGAGGAAGAACAAAGGAATGCCAATATTGCAGGGTGTTGAAAATAGATGGTCATTCATATTTTAAAACTTCAACTTCTGTGTGAGACTAAAGCAAAAAATGCTTATTTGGTACAAAATTTATATTTTGACTAGTGCATTTCCTAATATAACTTATATGGACAGGTTAATTGAACATCATAAGTACATGGAACCTTGAATAGGGCATGAGATTTTGTAGGTTTATCCAGTGTGATGCCCTGATAAATCCCGGAGTGATCTGAACAGTGAATAAAGAAGTATTTGCAAGGTTTCCTTGGGGGAATGGTGAGAAAGGGGGAAAATTCAACTTCCCCATTTGGAGAATTCCTGATATTCTCGCAAGCAATGGGGACAACCAAATCAGTAGGTTGACCCCTCAGTCTTGGGGTTTGTTCATATGAAACATCCCCTCAAAGGACAGACTAAGCCTACTTAAAATTAGGCCTAAGCCTCTCTCTCCAGCCAACACAGCAAGCAGACTCATCACCCTCCCCCTGTCTATGTGGGGCATGACTACCAGGGGTGTGGATCTTCCTGGCAGCATGGGACAGAAATCCCAGAATGAGCTGAGACCCAGCATCAAGGGATTGAGAAAACCTTCTCGACCAAAAGGGGGAAGAGTGAAATGAGACAAAGTGTCAATGGCTAAGAGATTCCGAACAGAGTCGAGAGGTTATCCTGGAGGTTATTCTTATGCATTAAGTAGATATCACCTTGTTATACAAGATGTAATGGAGAGGCTGGAGGGAACTGCCTGAAAATGTAGAGCTGTGTTCCAGTAGCCATGTTTCTTGATGATGATTGTATAATGATATAGCTTTCACAATGTGACTGTGTGATTGTGAAAACCTTGTGTCTGATGCTCCTTTTATCTACAGTATGGACAGATGAGTAAAAAAATACGATTAAAAATAAATAAATAATAGCGGGAACAAATGCTAAAACAAATTGAGTAGATTGAAATGCTAGTGATCAATGAAAGGGAGTGGTAAGGAGTATAGAAAAAAATAGGAGGAACAAAAGTTAAAATGTATTGGGTGGGTAGAAATGCTGGTGGTCAATGAGAGGGAGGGCTGGGGGTGGGGGATGTGGTATGTATGAGTTTTTTCCTTTATTTTATTTATTTTTTTTTTTTGCATGGGCAGGCCCCAGGTATCAAACTGGGTCTCTCACATGGCAGGTGAGAACTCGGCCTCTGAGCCACCATGGCCCACCTTCCTTTTTCTTTTTATTTCTTTTTCTGGAGTGATGCGTGTGATGAATACTCTACTATGTGATGATATTGTGAACCACTGATTGTACACCATGTACGGAATGTTTGTATGTTAAGAATGTTTGTGTTATATGTTGTTTATCAATAAAAAATATTTCTAAAAAAATGAATGAAGTCCTAATGCATGTGACAACATGTGAACCTTAAAGACATTAGGTTGATTGAAATAAGCCAGACACAAAAGCTCAGATAGGGTATGATATCACTGACATGAACCAATTATAATAAATAAACTCATAGAGTCAGAATCTAGAATATAGACTGACTCTTCTGACTATCCTGGTAACCTAGAATATAGGTTACCAGGGGATAAAATGGGCATAGAGGATGGAAAGCTGATGCTTTATTTGTACAGAATTTCTATTTAGACTGATTGTAATGTTTGGAAGTGGATTGGTAGCACATTATTGTGAATGTAACTAACAGCCCTGAATTATGTTTGTGAATTGTGTATGTGGTTGACAGGGGGAAATTTTGCATCATGTACTTGGAAGGAGAGTTAGAAATAAAACACAGGGCTGTATAACACAGTGCTGAAAAAAGCAGAATACACATTCTTCTCAAGTACACATGCTTATTCTCCAGGATAGATCATATATTAGGTCACAAAACAAGTCTCAATAAATTTGAAATACTGAAATCATACACTGTATCTTCTTCAACCACAGTGGAATGAAGATAGAAGACAATAGCAAAGGGAGAACTGGAAAATTCACTAATATGTGGAAATTAAACAATGCACTCTTATACAATCAATAGGACAAAGAAGAAATCAGAAGAGAAATTAGGAAATATCTTGAAGCACATGAAAATGAAAACACAACCTATCAAACTTATGGAATGCAACAAAAGCAGTGCTGAGAAAGACATTTATAGCTCTTGATGTTTATATCAAAAAGAAGAAAGATCTCAAATCAGAGACTTAACCTCATAACTGGAGAATCTAGAAAAAGAAAAGCAAACTAAACCCAAGTGAGCAGAAAGAAGGAAATAAAAAAGATAAGAACGAAATAAAGAGTATTAAAAATACTCAAAATAGAGTATTAAAACACAATAGAGGATAAACAAAACCACAAGTTGGTTTTTTTAATAGATCAATAAAAGTGACAAACCTTTAGCTAGACTGACAGAGAAAGAGAGAGAATGCAATTATTAAAATGAGCTGAAACTCAGCATCAAGGGATTGAGAAAAACCCTAGAATGAGCTGAGACTCAGCATCAAGGGATTGAGAAAACCTTCTCCACCAAAAGGGGAAAGAGTGAAATGAGACAAAGTGTCAATGGCTGAGAGATTCCAAACAGAGTCAAGAGGTTATCCTGGAGGTTATTCTTATGTATCAAGCAGATATCACCTTGTTATTCAAGATGTAATGGAGAGGCTGGAGGGAACTGCCTGAAAATGTAGAGCTGTGTTCCAGTAGCCACGTTTCTTGATGATGATTGTATAATGATATAGCTTTCACAATGTGACTGTGTGATTGTGAAAACCTTGTGTCTGATGCTCCTTTTGTCCAGGGTATGGACAGATGAGTAAAACAATGGGGATTAAAAAATAAATATATAATGACGGGTGAAAAATTGAGTAGGTTGAAATATTGGTGGTCAATGAGAAGGAGGGGTAAGGGATATAAGATGTATGAGTATTTTCTTTTTTCTTTTTTATTTCCTTTTCTAGAGTGATGCAAATGTTCTAGAGATGATCATGGTGATGAATACACAACTATGTGATGACACTGTCACAGAGCCATTTATTGTATACCAGGTGTGGATTGTATGTGTGTGACTGTTTCACAATAAAAATAAGAGAGAAAGAGAGAGATAAGGGAAAAAATTTATCTCAAACAGACCAATGTCCAATAAAGAGAATGAGAGTAATCAAAGCCACCCAACAGAGAAAAGTCTAGGGCCAGATGGCTTAACAGGGGGATTTTAGCAATCACTCCAAGAAGAATTAACCCCGACCCTGTTCAAACTCCTCAAAAAAATTGAAGAGGAGGAAATACTCCCTAACTCATTCCAGGAGGCCAACCCACCTTCATACCAAAGCCATGTAAAGATACCAGAAGAAAATAAAATTGCAGACCAATATCCCTATGAACACAGATGCAAAAATCATCAAAACAAAGCACAAGCAAACTGAATCCAACAGCACATTAAAAGAAATACAAACCATGATAAAGAGGGATTTTCCTAGGTGTGCAGGGGTTTTCCTCAACATAAGAAGAACAATTCATGTATTATACCCATTAATAGAATGAAAGGCAAATCCACATGACATAGACACAGACAAAAATTGTATCATCCCACTAATATGAAATAATAGAATAAACAAATTCATAGACTCAGAAACTAAAATACAGCTTTCCAGGGGCCAGGGTTGGGGTAAGGGATGGGATTTAATGCTTAATAGGTCCAGAGTTTCTTTGGGGGACAATGGAAAATTCTGGTAATAGGTGGTGTTACGGAGACACAACATTGTGAAAGTACCTAACAGCATGGAATTATTTATTTGAATGTGGTTAAAAGGGGAAATTTTAGGTTGTTTGTATGTTATTAGGATTTAAAGCAAACAAACAAACATAGGTCTATACAATAAAAAGAATAAACAATGTAAGCTATAGACTAGAGCTAGTATAATTATAACAATCATGTTTCACCAATTGTTACAAAAGTACCATATCAGTAAAAAGTGTTAATAATGGGGAAAACTGGATGTCAGGAGGGGGTGGTGTATAGGAACTCGACTATCTGCATGACTTTTTAAAAAAAAAAACCTCTAATAAAACAAAAAGCAGGATGATTGGCGAGAATATTTTCAAGATTGCCGTTGAAATCATGATCAGGAAGTTGCAGCTTTTGTCTGGTTTTCTGGATTCTTCACCTGGTCACCAAAAACAACATAGGTGTCTAATTTCTAGACTATCCAGTGGAAGGAAATAGAATATTAAGCTTTATTTATTTTTTTTTATAACTGTGATGTTACAGCCAAATGTTTTCTGTTCAAACATTATGTTTCTTTCTTGAATTTCTCTGGTATCTTGTTGATACTTTTGGCCACAGAATGAATACATTATTTAAAAAGCGTATTCCCGTATTATCAAAAAATTGATTTACTGAACACTCTTTAAACACATCATAAATTGCTTCTGCAAAGGGCTGTAACTAGTTTTAGACCCACAGAGAAAGTAAGAGTGGCCATCAATCTCACCGATATGAACTAATTATAACAAGCAAACTCACAGAGTTAGAATCTAGAATACAGGCTACCAGGGGGGAGACTGGGGTAGAGAAGGGGAGCTGACGCTTCATTTGTGACAATTTCTAATTAGGTTGATTGTAAATGTCTGGAAATGGAGAGTGGTGATAGTAACACATTGTTGTGAGTGTAATGAACAGTGCTGAATTATATCAGTGAGTGTGATTGAAAGGGGAAGTTCTGGGTTGTGTGTGTCACCAGAAGGAAAGTTGGAAGATAAAACGCGGTACCGTATAGCACAGTGAATGCTCTTGGGGACGATGGCCTGTGGTTACCAGCACAAATTCAGGAATGTTCTTTCATGAACTGTAATAAATGTACGACACACCAGGTGTTAACACCAGGGTGGTATATGGGAAATACACCTCATGTAAGCTATAGACTACAGTTAAAATAAATAGTAATATTTTAATATTGTCTCATCAATTGTAAGAAAGGTGCCACAGTAATGCACAATGTCAACAATAGAAGGGTATATGGAAACATATTTTTATATGACTTTTCTGTAAACATATAACTTCTCCAATTAAAAAATTAAATAACAATTTTTAAAACACTATGGTAAGTGAAAGAAACCAGCACACAGTAATACATATTGTATGACTCCATTTATATAAAATGTAAATATAAATAAATTTATAAAGACAAAATTAGATTAGTGATCATGCAGGACTGGGGAAGGATAGAGAGGTTGAGAAGTGACTGCTAAGGGGTGTGGGGTTTTTCTTTCTGTAGTATTGAAAATGCTCTAAAATTGTGATGACGAATGCACAACTCTATGATTATACTAAAAGCCATTGACTGTACACTTTGGATGGATTGTATGGTATATGAATATATCTCAATACAACTGCTTTTTTAAAATACGTGTCCTTCACCTTATACCTCATCATTATTAAGCATATCATTTTTTTATCTGAGCAGTTAAAAGTTTACAGAAGAATCATGCAGATAATACAGAGTTCCCATATACACACATACACAGTCTTCCCATTATTAACAGTTTGCATTAGTGTGGTACCTTTGTTACAACGGACAAAGCAATATTATTAAAATTATACTATCAACTGTAGCCCATAGTTTTATTAGGGTTCCCTATGCATTGTACAGTTCTGTGAGTTTTTTTTTAATTTTTATTCTGAGAGCCTATATACAACTTAACACTTACCATTTTATCCACTTTCACTTAAACAATCCAGTAGCGTTAAATACAGTCACAATGCTGTACCATTATGCCATCATCCATTGCCAAAACTTTTCCATCTCCTCAACGAGAAACTTCATGACCATCAAGCATTACCTCTCCATTCCCACCCGCACCCAGCCCCTGCACATCATTTCTGTCATCTTTGTTTTCTGTAAGACGGTTTCCCTTCTGCAGCTCTCCATGCACCAGGGTTTGGGTTAAGAATAGGCTTAACTGGGAAAAGCACGAAGCCAGAGTCGCCACGACAAGGGCCTCTAACCTGTGGCTCAGCCCAGGAGCAAGTAGGCCTCAATCTGCTGGACTCATGTCCTGCGGGTTTTCCTGCATGCAAGACAAGCCTGAGAGAGCAGTTTCAACAACATGCAAGCAGTCTGGTTTGGGATGCCTGCTACTTACCGAAGTTGTCCTGAAGTGCCAGCAGCCCAGCACACGGACACTCTGAACCCACAGGAGTTTCGGTGACAGGGGGAGGAAGCCCCAGTTCCAGGAAAAGCCACGTTTGGGCACTGCCCCTCCAACCAGGAGAAAAGCAAAGCCCCCCGAATCTCCTGAACTTTCGACCAGGCAGCCCAGCAGAAGCATACAGGGTTATTTGGGACAGTCTTGCTTCTTACATCATACTTTCCCAATTGATTAAGCAAAAAGTGGTATTTCATGATAGTTTTTATTTTCATCTCTTCGATTACTATATGAGTTTTCACAGATGTAGGGGCAGTTGTATTCCTTCTATGGTCTATTTAGACACTTGACCCATTCTTCTTTGGGGATATCAGTGGTTTACTCTTTAATTTTTTAATATTTTTTATATAGAATGTCTTTTAGCCCATTAAAATGACCATGTGTTTTTTTATCGGATCTACTGATGGCATATTTCACATAAATATAGAGGATATTTATTAATAATCTCCCCAGTGTCCACATTCATCCCTTCCCCGTAGCCTCCTAAGCTTGCTCAAGGATCTAAGTGGTTCCAGGAAAGCTCATTAGCAACCAGAGACCACAGGCTAAGCCCCAGGCCCCTGTGCTTGCAACAGAGGTCATGTGACCCAAGTCATCTAATCAGTGTCATCTCAGGACTCTTGCTTTAAATGCCAATACGAAGAGGCCCTTATTTTTATTTATTTATTTATTTATTTATTTTTGCTAGACAAGAATATTACAGCACATAATCTCAGGAGCTGCTGGTGGTCATCGTGGGGAATCCACTGAGGATGAAGCTGTCAGCAAAGAAAGCAGAGTAGAGGGAAAATAAACTGAGTATTTGGTATATAGTTGAGCCACCAAACAAACCTCACCTAAAGAAAGCCTACTTCTAGATTTTTCAATTACCTGACCCCAGGCATATACATTCAGCAGTGCTCACTGGTCCATGCTGGTTGTCCAAGACTCACCTCCATTTTTATTAGTTAGGGGATCATTTTCATTGCTGCACCAGTTGTTAAATACAATATATTTAGTATCATCCCCACATGTGCCAATAACCGTCGTTCATTATTAAGCTTTAAATTTAAAGTCTGTTTATTTTTTGCTGGGTTTGGTGGTTGCTGTTTTGTTTCAATAAACGCACCTTACATGGTAACCCTGTGATACAAAGTACTTAACTGTAGAAGAGAAGCCTCTACAATTGCAGAGGAAATCTTTCCTTGGTCAGGTAACCAAAACAGTCAAATAACAATAATAACATATACCATGGGTCAAGATCTTATTCTAAATTTTCATATATGTTAATTCCCATAAAACAACATGAGGTAAGTACTAAATCTCCATTTTAGATATATGAATACTAAAATTCAGAGAGGTGGGTGGGCAATGGTGGCTCAGTGGCAGAGTTCTCACCTGCCATGCTGGAGACCTGGGTTTGGTTCCCAGGGCCTGCCCATGTTAAAAAAGAAATTTTTTTTAATAAAAATAAATAAAATACAGAGAGGTTAAATAACTTGCTCAAAGCCACACAGTTAATAACGGGAAGAGCTGAGATTTGAACCCTGGAATCTGGCTTCACAATCAATGCTTTTACTCACTATACTACACTACCTTACTCTAAAGGATGCCTAATAAAGTGAGGGGTCATAAGAAATTCACATACTTTAAACATTTTGTTTTAATTGAAAACATGAAAGTGTACACTTATTTGCCAATCTTTGAGGAAGGCAGTAGTAAAGAGTAACTAATTGCTCTAATTCTGTCCTCCTTTCCCCCGCCCCCGGCCACATGGTTAAACCACACTTCCCAGCCTGCCCTGCATTTAGCCATAACAATAAGGCCTAGTTCCAGCCCATAAACTGTGAACCATGTGATGTGATCACGTCCCAGCCTGGCCCATAAGAACCTCTCACATAGGAACTTCCATGCTCACTTCCCTTCCATCACTTACTGCAGGAGAGCACAGCCACCTTGGCAACCACCCCTTGAAAATGCCGGAGCTGAAAGATGGAAAGAGCCTGATGTCCATCCATCAGGAACAACCTTTTTCGGACTTAACATAGCTGAAAAAAAAATGTCTTCTATACTATATTAAGCCATTGGAATTTAGGGTTAATCTTCTTTGTTTATTCCTAGATATCTGATTCTTTTAGTTGTTATTGTGGATGGATTCTTTCCCTCATGCTTCAGATTATTCGTTGCTTGTATATAGAAACCCTAAGAATTTGGGGATGTTAATCTCATTCCCTGTCATTTTGCTGAATTCATTTATTAGCTCTAGGAGCTTTGTTGGGGATACTTCAGGATTTTCTCAATATAGGGTCAGATCATCTGCAAATAGGGAAATTTAACTTCTTCCTTTTCAATAGGGATGTCTTTTCTTTCTCTTTCTTGTATAGCTGCTCTGGCAAGAACTTCTGGTACAAAGTTGGATAGAACTGGTGACAGTGGGTATCCTTGTCCTGTTCCTGATCTTAGAGAGAAAACTTTCAGTCTTTCCTCATTCAGTGGGATTTAGCTGTGATATTTTCATATATGCGCTTTATCATATTGAGGAGGTTTCCTTCTATCCCTAGTATTCTAAATGTTTTTGAAAGGGTGCTATATTTTGCCAAATGCCTTTTCTGCCTAGACTGAGATGATCATGCTGTTTGCTCCCTTCATTCTGTTATGTGGTGTTTTACATTAATTGATTTTCTTATGTTGAAGCATTCTTGCATACCAGCAATAAATCCCACTTATTCATAGTGCATAATTATTTTAATATGCTTTTGGGTTAGGATTGCCAGTATTTTGTTGAGGTTTTTTGCACTCATATTTATAAAAAGTACTGGCCTATAATTTTCTTGTGCGATCTTTATCTGGCTTTGGGATGAAGGTAATGTTAGGGAGTGCCCCCACATCTTCAATTTTTTGGAAGCATTTGAGCAGACTTGGAGTAAATTTTTCTTGGAATGTTGGAACCCTGTGAAGCCACCTGGTCCTGTTGTTGGTTGTTTGTTTTTTTTCTCTTTACTGGGAAGTTTTTGATTACTGATTCAATCTCTTCACTTAGAATTTGTTTGCTGTGATCTTCTATTTCTTCTTGAGTTAATGTAGGTAGTTTGTGTGTTTCTAAGAATTTGTCCATTTCATCTAGGTTATCTATTGTATTGGCATAGAGTTGTTCACAGTATCTTCCTATAGTCCTTTTGATTTCAGCAGGGTCGATAGTGATGTCTGCCTTTTCATTTCTGATTTTATTTATTTGTATCCTCTCTCTTTTTTTGTCAGTCTACATAAATCTTGGTCAATTTTATTGATCTTTTCAAAGAACCAGCTTTTGGTTTTGTTGATTCCATTATTTGCTTTTTCCATTCCATTTATCTACCCTTTAATTTTTATTATTTCTTTCCTTCTGCTTGCTTTGGGTTTAATTTATGCTTCTGTTTCTAGTTCTTCCAGTTTTGAAGTTAGGTCTCTGGTATTAAGTCTTTTTTAATGTAAGCATTTAGAGCTATATATTTCCCTCTCAGTACTGCCTTTGCTCCATCCCATAAATATTTCATTTTCATTCATCTCTAGATATTTCCTGATTTTGCTTCTGATTTCTTCTTTAACCATATGTTGTTTAATTTCCACATATCTTCAAATTTTCCATTTCTCCCTCTGTTGTTGATTTATTGTTTCATTCCTTTTTTTGGGCAGAGAATATACATTGTATGATTTTGATTTTTTTAGTTTATTCAGACACGATAGACTCAATATATGGTCTATCATGGAGAACAATAACTGTACACTTGAGAAGAATGTGCATTCTGTTTTTGTTGGGTAGTGTTCTGTATGTGTCTATTAAGTCTAGTTATTTAGTGTATCATTTGAGTCCTGTACTTCCTTACTGATCTTCTGACAGAATGTTCTGTCCATTATTGACTACGCTGTCTTAAGGTCTTCTGTTATTAATGTATGTGCAGATTTGAAAGTATTATGTACCCCAGAAAAGCCATGTTTTAATCCTGATCCAATTGTGTGGGAGCAGTTATTTCTTTTCGTCCTAATTCAATACTGTAGGTTGGAAACTTTCAGTTAGATTATTTCCACGGAGATGTGACACACTCTATTGTGGGTGTGATCTTTTGATTAGATGGAAATGTGACTCCACCCATTCCAGGTGGGTCTTGATTAGTTTACTGGAATCCTTTAAAAGAGGAAACATTTGGGAGAGAGTCGGAAAAGACAGAAGCCTCAGAGCTGACAGAAACTTCACAGCAGAGCTGACACAGATGCAGACACATGGAGAACAGAGATATGGATGTTCAGTAGCTGTTGCTGTAAGATGTTAAGCAAACCAGAACCTAGAGAGAGCCAAGGGAAGCCAAGAGATGAAAGCCAGCCCTGGAGAAGCAAAGTGAGGAACCTCCACAGGAACAGAGGCTGAAAGCAGTGGAGCCCAGGAGCAAGGGAGCAACAGATGCCAGCCACGTGCCTTCCCAGCTGACAGAGGTGTTCCTGACCCATCGGCCTTCCTTGAGTGAAGGTAACCTCTTATTGGTGCCTTAATTTGGACACCTTCACTTCCAGAACTGTAAACTTGCAACTTAATAAATTCCCTTTTAAAAAGCCATTCCAGGGGAGGCTATGGTGGTGCAGTAACAGAGTTCTTGCCTGCCATGCCGGAGACCTGGATTTGATTCCCAGTACCTGTCCATGCAAAAAAAAAAAAAAAAAAAAAAGCCATTCCATTTCTGGTATATTGCATACTGGCAGCTTTCAAACTAACACAATGTAGAACCATCAATTTCTCCCTTCAACTTTGTCAGTATTTGCTTCATCTATTTTAGTGCTCTGCTGTTAGTTCCATATATAATTATAATTGTTACATCTTCCTGTTGAATTGTCCCCTTTATCAGTATATAATGACCATCCTTGTCCCTTGTGCCAGTTTGAAATTGTTGTGTATCCCAAAAAAGCCATGTTCTTTAATTCTGATTCAATATTGTTCCGTGGGATCTTTTTTATTAAGCTGTTTCCATGGAGATGTGACCCACCTAATTGTGGGTGGGAACTTTTGATTAGGTGGTTTCCATGGAGATGTGTCTCCACCCATTCAAGGTGGATCACTTCCTGAAGTCCTCTAAGAAGGAACAATTTAGAAAACACTTGAGAACTGACACAGACAGAGACATTTGGAGATGCAGAAAGAATATACCCCTGGGGAAGCCAGGAGAGAAAGCTTGCAGATGTGCCATGTGCCTTCCCAACTGACAGAGAAATCCCAATCATCATCAGCCCTTTATCGAATAAAAGTATCTTTTTCCAGATGCCTTAATTTGGACATTTTTATGCTTGTAACTGTAAACTCGTAACTTAATAAATTCCCTTTATAAAAACCAAACCATTTCTGTTATATTGCATTTCCAGCAGCATTAACAAACTAAAACATCCCTCAAAATTGTTTTTTACTTAAAGTCTATTTTATCTAATATTAATATACCCAAATGTTAACCTTTACCACAGGTCTTTATTTCTTGATGCTACTTTGAACCACTGTCTAGTGTCTTTTCCCTTCAGTCTGAAAAACTCCCATTAGCACTGCTGGAGGGCAGGTCCGGTGCTGACATACTCCCTCAGCTTTAGTTTATCTGAGAATGTCTTAATCTCTCCCTTATTTTCAAAAGAGTCCGGCCAAATATAAAATTCTTTGCTGGCAGTTTTTTTTCTTTCAGCATGTTAAGGATTTCAACCCACTGCTTTCTTGTTTCCATGGTTTCTGATGAATAATTGGCACTCACTCTTATTGGGACTTCCTTGTATTTTTATACTTTGCTTTTCTCTTACAGCTTTCAGAACTATCTCCTTGTCCTTTGCATTCAATAGTGTGAACAGTCTATGATGGGGTGTATTCTCTTCGTATTTATCCTGTTTGATATGCATATTCATGTCTTTTGCTAAATTTGAGGAGTTCTCTGTCTTTATGCTTTTAAACGTTCCTTTGGCCACTTTCCTTCTCCTCCTTTTGGGATTCCCATAATGCATATACTTGTGTGCTTGATGGTGTCCCAGAGGTATCTTAGGCTATTTTCACTTTTCATATTTCTTTCTTCTTTCTGCTCCTCAGCCTGACTCATTTCAAGTGTCTTGTCTTAAGTTCACTGATTCTTCCTTCTGCCAGCTCCAATTTGATCTTGAAACCCTATTGGATATTTTTCATTTCAGTTATTGTGGTCTTCAACTCCAGTACTTGTGTTTGGTTCTTTTTTAAAATTTCTGCATCTTTACTTAAACTCTCATGTTGCTCATTCATTGTTTTCCTGATATGCTTCAGTTCTTTCTATTTTCCTTCATCTCCTTGAGCATTTCTAAGATCATTTTTTAAAGGTTTTGTTCAGTATGTCCACATTCTCATCTTCTTCATTGATGCTTTCTGTATTTGTGTCCTCTTCCTTTGGTTGGCCATCATTTCCTGTTTGTTTCTTTTATTATACAATGTACATTTTAATATTTTAAAATGTTAATTCTGGGAGATTTATTCCCTGAGATGCCTGTTTCTTGGTTTTATAACCAGCTGGAGCTAAAACAGAGGATTTCTTGAGCTCAGCCCTCCTATCAGGAAGGTTTGCCCAAGACAAGTGCAGTGTGCAGGGTTTTCCTCTATCTTGTCCTGGGGGTTTTTCCTGCTAGTTGTTTTGGAGTTCCACTGTTTACAGAAGTTTGGTGGTCCCCTGTTTCCCAGGAGACAAACCTCCCTCTCCCAGATGTTTTAAGCTGGCAAGTCTTTGCCCCAGATTGTCTTCACCTCTATATATTTTTACACTTTTTTCATTGTCTCAAGCTGCTTTTACCTGGAGGGCAAATTCTGGAAGCAAGGTCACTCCGGAAAAGACTTTCCCAAGCTGGTCTTTGCCAGTCAAAACAGGAGCAAGGACCCAGGAAGGGTATGCAGATCAGCTCCACAGCGTCCTGAGCTGGTGCCAAGAGCTCCTCCGATGACTCTCCAAAGCCAACTTTCCTGGTCTGCCAGCAAATGCAGCCCTTCAGCTAACTTTCCCCTGCAGTCTAGGGGAAGAGCTGTATCCTTAAATCTCCACCACCAAACCATCCCTGTCTGGGACAGCCTTTTTCCAGGACAGATTTGAAACCATGGCTATCATTGCCTTTGTCTAGGCGGGTTTGAACAATAGCTGCCCTCAGAGCAGGGTCCAGCAAGACGAATTGACTAATCAAAGCCATGATCAGTGATCAGCGTGCTCACCTTGCTCTGGAGGAAAAGGACTTTTATGTCCCTTTCTGCACCAGTGAGCTAGCCAGGGACTGGACCCCACAGCTGCCTGCCACAAGGGTGGGGGATGGGTGCTGACAGCCATCGCACAGACAGCGCTTCATTGTTCTTTGCTGTCACTCATCACCCTCTTCCTCCCACTCCTTCCTGGATGTTCTTCTGGTCTTCCGAGTTTCCAAGGAGTTCCTGCCTGTTTAATAGTTGTTTTGGTGGAAGGACTGAGTCCTGAAGCCTCCTACTCCACCATCTCCCCTGGAATTCCCTCTTTGAGTCAGTTTTCTCAGAAATCATCTACTTTGTTGTGGAAATGTCCAAATTTATGATCATAGGGCCATGTACAACAGTCTCTTATAAATGCTTTAACTTTTAATTGTAGAAAATTTCAAGAATAGTAAAATGAACCTCCATGCACCGAGTTTCAATATCAATCAACATTTTGCCAACATCCTTTCACCTATTTCCGTGCCACACTTTTTGAGGTAGAGTACTGTATTTCAAAACAAATTCCAGACTTACTTTGTCATCCTTATCCATATACACTTCAGAAAAGAACTTTTTATTAAAAGTTTTAAACTCTTCCTTGTCTATAATTTTATTCCATTTATAATTTTTGATTTCTTGTTTTTTCTTCATTATGTTTTCCAAAAGTTTCATTAAAAAAAGACATTGTTTTTTTCCAGTGAATTAGTTCTTGGATTAATATGTCAATTCTTTTTGCTTTTTAATTCAAAGATTTCTGTTAATAGTTTAATTCTTCATTCTTACTACTGCTACCCTTAAGTGGTTCAATTTGCTTTCTTTAAGCTGAATGCTTGTTTAATAATGAATTTCCCTGCTTCTGTGCACAACTGTGGCCAATTTCCTTGTGATGTTTACATTTTCAATATTTACTAAATGGTTTGTAATTGTGGTTTTTAATTTCCACTTTACAGCATGAATTATTTAATAACTTGTTTGTTCTTTTTTTCCCTCATTTCTAAGTGCTTGTGATTAAAAAAAATATTTATATCAGTTTTGCAGCATTTATTTCCCTTCACTCACCCCCATGTTCTAGTCTTTATTATGATATATATCACATATTATAATAATACGTTAAGATGAAAAGTGATATTTTCAATTATATATATTCACTTTAAAGAATTGCTTTTAACATTTATTCATGCTACTCTGCCTACATTTAGTCAGACTTTAATAAATTCCCATTTTCCACTATTCTGTTATACTGTAAACTTCCCCATTTTTGATATCTTCATTTTGACATATGTCTTGGTCATCTGGACTACATCTTTAAGACACTTCTATTCAAAATGACATTGCGGGTATTTATTTTGAGGCCTTCTCCTCTGCTTCTATGCATGATAGATAAAATTCAGAACAGAAAAGATTAAAGCCACAGATGTGCACTCAAAAACAAAATGAACATGTTTTAGTTTGTTAATGCTGCCAGAACACAATATATACCAGAAATGTAATGGCTTTTTAAAAGGGGATTTATTAAGTTACAAGTTTACATTTCTAAGACCACAAAAATGTCCAAACTGAGGCATCCAGAGAAAGATACTTTGACTCTGAAAAAAGGCTGGTGTCTGTCACATGGGAGGGCACACGGCTGGCATCTGCTGGTCCTTGTTCTCAGTTCTGTTGCTTTGTGCTTCTGATTCTGGTGGCTTCCTCTCTAAGCATCTGAGGGCCTTCAGTTAGCTTCTCCAGGGCAAAATTCTGAGTTCTGGCTTACTTAGCATCTCATGCGAAGGCACATGGTGACATCTGCTAGGCTCTGGTTTCCAATGGCTCTCCAAGCATCTTGTGTAGACACTCCAAGCATCTCCAAATGTCTGCATTAGGTGTGCTTTCTCTAGAATGTCTCCCTTTTAAAGGATTCCAGTGAACTAAACAAGACCCACCTTGGATGGGTGGAGTCATATCTCTATCTAACCAAAGGCCACACTCACAATTGGGTGGGTCATCTCCATGGAAACAATCTAATCAAAGGTTCCACCCTAAACAATGAGTCTGGCTCCACAAGACTGGATCAGGACTGAAGGAAAATGGCTTTTCTGGGGTACATTACAGTTTCAAGCTAGCACAGAACACATACCCAGCACCAGAACAAAAATGCAAAGCAGTAAGGAGTTGAAGCTACAGGCCTCCTGGGCTCTAGTTCAGAAGCAGTCCGAGGAGACCAGGAATTCAAATTCTGAGAGTTAACAGGTAGGGTTGATACTAACAATATTAGTAACTAGCCCAGCACAGGTACCAATCAATGAGAATGGACACTGCAACCAATGAGAATCAATTCCACTGTAAATGAACAGCAGCGTCACTCCAGAGCACAATCATAGTGGCAGGGAGCAGAGCACCCCACAGGAGGCAGGGGATCAAAGGCCAGGCTCAGAGCTTTAGACGAGGGGCCCAGGTGGGGAGCCACAGCTCGAGAAAGGAGACTGATTACTTCCTGAGGCCCCATAGCTTCTGTGGTGCTGCCAGTTTAGGAAGGCACCCTTACTTCTTCAGATTCAGCCTCTTTACATGGACTCTAGACAGTTTGCCCATGATGTCAGTGATTGCATCAATGAAATCTCCAGTTTCACCATGAGACAGGTGCACCAAGCAGCCAATGGGATCTGGGGCTCCCGGGGACCAGGTGGAGAAAACCTCAAAACTGCTAGATTGGGGTGGGGGTGGGGGGTCGGTGAGAGAAAATAGTCAGGTAAATAAATAAAACCTTCTACCCTCTAAAGGTCCACAAACTTAAAACCCAGAACCCACATGTAGAAATTAATGTTTGAAAAGACAACAAATATATCACAAGTAGATAAATCACTATTAAATGAAAATAAAAGAACTTAATTTTTTAAATAAATTAATGTGCATATCCTCAAAGAGATTAATTAAAAATAGCAAAAAGAGGTCCCGGCAGGGCCCCCAGAGAGGCCCTGCCACTGTGCAAGAAAGCTGGGGAGCAGCAGGAGAAAATGGCAGCCATGACAGACCTGGGAGAGGCCACTAAAAGTGTGGATTTGCTGGGAAAACTGATTCAAGGTGTCTGAGTCCTACGTGATAAAAAGAGCTGGCATGCTTATACCCATTAAAGTTTTTCAGAAGAATCCTACTCCGATCTAAAGGCATTCATTCCCTACTGTATTTCAGACATCTATTGGCGAATCCCAGAGATCTCTGAGTTGTGGTTATCCAGCCAGTATTACGTCCTTCCCACTTCAGAGACACTCATTCATGTTCTTGAGGAATATTTTAAGGTTCCCTCTGTCTTGCTTGCTCCAAGTCATCTAATGGTTCTTCTGACATTTGGGATTAACTTCGCCATGGTCCTAGATTGTGGATATAGGCAAAGCCTGGTGCCACCTAATATGAAGGAGCCCCAGTACTAAATTGTTGCTGAGCCCTTCCTCTCGAGGAAAAGCTCTTCACAAGGAACTGGAAACAGCCGTGGGAACAATGTGCTGTTGATATAAGAGCTGACAAAGAACAGAGCCTTCCATCAGCGGCAGGCTCAATTCCAAAAGGTATGTTAGAGGACATTAAAGTCTGCATTTACTCTGTACGTGATCTGAGATATAGAATAAAATTCTAAGCAGCAAAATTAATGGAAATACAAGGCATCCCACACCACCCTCAAATGTTGAGTATTCAGTTGTAGAGATGATTCTACATATCCTTGAATAAAGCAGAGATTCAGTTATGGAAATTAATCTTTAAAAAGATAATGAAGAGAAGTCAGTTGCCGCTTTAATGTTGGATGTTTACTCAATGCTAGCAGATACCAGGAAGCAACCAGTAGAGAATATGGTAGCCAGGAGTGGCATGTCTCTGTTGTCAGGATTTCACCACATATTGCTTGATAGTAATAAGGTGTTTGAAAAATCAAAACGTAAAAAAGGACTTGGCACCAAGATATTCTGAATTCATACTCCACCTGCAAAGGCTAATTGGGTGGTGTGGTAGTTAGATTCATTTGTCAACTTGGCCAGGTGAACGTACCTAGTTTTGTTGCTGCAGACATGAGCCAGTGGCATGTGAACCTCATCAGTTGCTAATTACATCTGCAGTCGGCTAGGAGGTGTTCCTGCTGCAATGAATGACGTTTGACTTAATTGGCTGGTGCTTAAATGAGAGACTCAACGTAGCACAGCCCAAGCAGCTCGGCATTCCTCATCTCAGCACTTGCAGCTCAGCCCGGGCCTTTGGAGATGCAGAAAGAAGTCACCCCGGGGAAAGTTGTTGGAACCCAGGGGCCTGGAGAGAATGCCAGCAGAGACCATCCTGTGCCTTCCACGTAAGAAAGAACCTCAGTGGAAAGTTAGCTGCCTTTCCTCTGAAGAACTAACAAAATAAGTCCCCTTTTATTAAAAGCCAATCTGTCTCTGGTGTGTTGCATTCCGGCAGCTAGCAAACTAGAACAGGTGGCCTGGTTGGGAGGGGCTATTTATGAAGCACTACAAGATATACTTGCAAGCCCCCTTGGTCTCAAAGGAATATTATAATCAGATGGGCTTTATACCAGATTAGTGCTCTCTCAACAACCCAGCTTATTAAAATAAATTGGGTAGATGGGAATACTAGTGGTCAATGAGAGGGAAGGGTAAGGGGTATGGCATGTATGAGTTTTTTCTTTTTTCTTTTTCTAGAGTGATGCAAATGTTTTAAAAAAATGATCAGGGTGAGGAATACACAACTATGTGCTGATATTGTGAGCCACTGATTGTACACCATATATGGAATGTTTGTATGTTAAGAATGTATGTTAAATTTTATCAATAAAGATAGTTTTAAAAAATAAATAACTCACCTTAGGAAATAGTGTTTGATGTCGGGAAAGCTCAACCACTTCTGACAAAGAGAGTATTTTCCACTAAGAAATAAAAGTTTAACTGAAATTCAAAACAAATAACCAGAGAAATGAATAAGAAATTATGAAACAAAAAGAGGGAGAAGCAAAATAGGAAAAGGTTGATGTGAGAAAGAAATTATCAGCAAATAAATCTTTCAAGAAAACATACTCTAATATGCATGGTATAGGTCATGAGTCCTTGCATACCAAAATATTCTGCTGCATTTACAATTGACAAATACCTTGGGTATAAAATTCTTAAGTCACACCTTTGACTCCCCCAAATCTATAGCCACTCTTGCATTTTCTTCTGCTATTTGCAGGGAAGAATGCTGAGGCTAATCTGAATTTTGTTCTTTTAGAGAGTTTTTTTGGAGGGGGATGTCTGGATGCATTTAAGGTTTTTATCTTTGCAATGCAAAAAAAAAATTGCCCAAGTGTGTCGAGGTTTGGTTTTCTTTTCATTAATTTTCCTGCTGAATATTGAATCCTTTTCATGTTTATTCTCATTTGGTTATTGCTCCTGCATCAGCCAGTGTTCATTTATTTGCACAGAGTACAACCCAAAAATTTAATCAGAGAAATATTTATTATAAGGTATTAAATTATTTACAAAATCACTAGGAAAACTGAAAAAATAGATTCTGGATCCGCACTGACAAATACAGTAGTCTCATGAGACTACACAGCATGCAGTAGATTAGAAAGATTTAGTACAGAAAAAAAAATGTGATATATCTCAATAATATATATATTTTATATACTGTATGGGGGGGGTCACATTTCATTCTTTTTCCATGTGAGTATCCCATTATTGCAGCACCACTTGTTGATTTTGGGGAGGTTGGGGGTGGGTAGTGCAGAGGCCAGGAATTGAACCCAGGTCTCCTGCATGGCAGGCAAGAATCCTACCCACACACCCTCAATAATATTGTGTATTGATTTCTTGTGGAAATACTTTTTGATCTTTTGAGTTAAAGTAAATATATTAATAAGATCAATATACCCCCAAGAGAACCTCTTTTGTTGCTCAGATGTGGCCTCTCCCTCCAGCCAACACAGCAAGCAGACTCACCACCCTCCCCCTGTCTACGTGGGACATGACTCCCAGGGGTGTGGATCTTCCTGGCAGCGTGGGACAGAAATCCCAGAATGAGCTGAGATTCAGCATCAAGGGATTGAGAAAAACTCTAGAATGAGCTGAGACCCAGCATCAACGGATTGAGAAAACCTTCTCGACCAAAAGGGGGAAGAGTGAAATGGGACAAAGCATCAATGGCTGAGAGATTCCAAACAGAGTCGAGAAGTTATCCTGGAGGTTATTCTTATGCATTAAGTAGATGTCACCTTGTTATCCCAGATGTAATGGAGAG
This sequence comes from Myrmecophaga tridactyla, assembly GCA_004026745.1. Classification (NCBI taxonomy): domain Eukaryota; kingdom Metazoa; phylum Chordata; class Mammalia; order Pilosa; family Myrmecophagidae; genus Myrmecophaga; species Myrmecophaga tridactyla. The sequence continues at coordinate 14,223 of PVIY010016752.1, read as the reverse complement.
GCTGGAGGGAATTGCCTGAAAATGTAGAGCTGTGTTCCAGTAGCCATGTTTCTTGATGATGATTGTATTATGATATAGCTTTCACAATGTGACTGTGTGATTGTGAAAACCTTGTGTCTGATGCTCCTTTTATCTACCTTGTCAACAGATAAGAGGAACATATGGAATAAAAATAAATAATAGGGGGAACAAACGTTAAAAATAGATTTAGTTTGAAATGCTAGTGATCAATGAAAGGGATCAGTAAGGGATATGGCCTGTAAAATTTTTTTTTCCGTTTGTTATATTTTTCTGTTGTCTTTTTATTTCTTTTTCTGAATTGATGCTAATGTTCTGGGAAATGATCATGATGATGAATATGCAACTATGTGATGATATTGTGAATTGCTGAGTGTATGTGTTGGGAATGTTTGTGTTTCTTGTAATTTTTTTTAATTAATAAAAAATTTTTTTAAAAAAGATCAATATAACCTATTTCTTTTTCCCTCTTTAAATGCTCCTACTAGACAATTTAAAATTACATGCCTCCTGTTACATTTCTATAGGACAGCGCCACTCTAGACTGGCTTCCAGGAACAGCTCCCAAAGGCACCCACCACTGTTGGGCGGCAAGAGTCAGGAGGCTACCTGGCGAGACAGGAGGCACTGTCACATCTGCTGGTTCCAGAAATCTGCCACCTCTACTCTCATTAGAAAGCTGACCGCTGAACCGGAAAGCCATATCTGTACAGTAAACTCACAGGATGCCCAGTTAAATCTTAATTTCAGATAAACAGAAAAAAAAAATAGCAGCAGGTGACCCATGGACTGTTTAGGACATACTGATCCTAAACACTACTTGTTGTTGGGCATCCTGTATTTATTTTATTTGACAACACTAAAGTCTCAGCTACCCCACAGGGAGCTCTGATGCTGGGAATTCCCTTTCAGCATGTCCCAGGGTTGTGTCAGGGTGTTACGCCTTTACACCCCCACATTGGTCAGTCACTGGATACAGCTGCCCCTGGGAAGAGGGTGGAGTTGAGAGTGAGCCAGGTGGTTCTCTTTGGCCATGGGCAAATTCCTGGAAAGGGTTGACAGCTAGAGAGTGTCAGCCAGCTATAACCCCAGCATTTGGGGATCTGTTCTTCAGTCCTGAAGATATATATACATTTATCATATATATATATGATATATATCATATATCATATATATATATGATAAAAGAGGTATTTAAAATCAGTAGGGAAGGAAGAGCCTCTAAAAAATGGTATTGGGACAACAAGCTATCCATTGAAAAAAGTACAATTAAATTCCTTTCTCATACCATACACAAAAACAAATTCAATTTGTATTTAATACTTAATTTTTTAGTATAAAAGAAAAAGTAGGAAAATACAATCTTGTGGGGGAAGAAAGCATTCTTAAGAAAACATAACCCAGAAATATTATGTGCATAACAGAAGAACACTTTATGTGTAAAGTCAAAGAAGAAATGAGTTATGACAGATAGTTTTTCAACTGTAAAACAATCTTATACCTCATTTTGAGGTATACTTACATAGACCTCATTTTACTTGAATTATCTAAATATAGCTGAATACTTTATATACAAATATATATACATAAAGACTGACCAATCTATAAGCAACAACCCAATGGAAATCTACAAATCACTTAAAAATAACCCAAATGAAAATGAATAAAAGTTATAAATTGACAATTTGTAGAATACAAACTTAAATGTTAAGAAATACATTAAAAGTTCAGTTTGCTTATAAATAGAATAATGCAGATTAATAAAATAATGATATCAATTTTTTTGAGATCTCAATTTTTGACTATCATCTTGTCAGAAACTCTCAGGAGTCTGATTTTACCCTACTTGCAAGCTAATAAGTTAGCCTGACATAGGTTTAATTACATATTCTGACAGAAAAATACAAGATCCCTAGAAAAAAAATAAGATATTCTGATCAGCAAATACATGTATACCATCTATCTGGTGCTTATGTTCCTAATTTTAAGTTAACTAATTGGTATTCTGGTCAATTTGGTTAATGTGAGTCAGTTCCCAAGAATATGTTCAACCTTGAGTGTATTGATGAAGTTGAATCCATGAAACTTCCACGCTGGGAACAGAACCACCAACCTGGCTGGACAGACAGCCTTTCCTCTCTGACCCCTTACATGACTTCATCAGACCAAAACTTTTTCAGCTGTTCCTCTCTGGAGATGAGGACAAACCCCTCTCACCACCAAAGTCATTCCCCGTTTGTCAGCATCCCTGCATGAATCCCTGTATCTATACAAACTTGAATACAACTCTTCAGATGCTATCTGAATAGCACCTACTATGTCCTATGCACTGGACCTCATTTTGCATGAGTATACTCTAAATTTGAACAGGCTTTCTCACCAGCTGCAACACTTGTAATATTTTCTCAAGCTTGTATTTAATGCAAACTCCCAAGTCTTTTTCATGTGGGGAGAAAGGGGAAGAAAAGAAACAGTGGGGAGCAAGATGGAAAAAGTAGATGAGCTCTGTGCCATGGAGTCGGACTTCTGAGTGTGACTCCCTCCTCTGCCGTATGCGGGTCTCTCACCTGTAAAATAGGAGTGATAATTTGCAGTAACAAATATATGATGTGTACTCATCAAATTTTGTGAGGATTAAGTATCTAGTACAATGCTGAGAATATGGGAAATGGTCAACATTGCACTATTTTCCCTGAGGAATCTTATTTAACTCTCACACCAACCCTTGGCAGTAGGTAAGTGTCTTGACTTATGTAGTCAACAACCGTGGCAGTTGACTTATGTATCCCAATTTTACACACTTTTAATTTTAATCCATGTCCCTGTGGGTGTGACCCCATCATAAATAGGGTCTCTTCAAGATGTTATATTTAGTTATGGTGTGGCCAATGAATGAGGGTGGGTCTTAATCCAGATTACTGGAGGCCTTATAAAGGGGAGACACCAGAAGCCAAAAGTTGGAGCGAGCCATAGAGGAAGAGGCTGGAAGTCAGCAGACACCAGAGAAGCCGATGGAAGGAGAGGACGTCACCCTGTGACCAGAGGCAGCACTACAAGCCAAGGGAGCCCGGGAATGGGCAAACCTGTACCGGAACAGCACACCTTCTGGAGAGGGAGCAAGACCCTGCTGACCCCTTGATTTTGGACTTCTGGCTTCCAAAACTGTGAGCCAACAGATCCCTGTTGTTGAGCCAAAACCAGTTTCTGGTATTTGTGATAGCAGCTCTGGCAAATCAAGACACTTACCTACTGCCAAGGGTTGGTGTGAGAGTTAAATAAGATTCCTCAGGGAAAATAGTGCAATGTTGACCATTTCCCATATTCTCAGCATTGTACTAGTTACTTAATCCTCACAAAATTTGATGAGTACACATCATATATTTGTTACTGCACCCATTTTACATGTAGGAAAGTTGAGGGTCATGGAGTTGAGGTAGCTTGCCTGAGGTCAAGTAGTCGCTAGTCAGAAATCAGACGCTCCTGACTCCAAAGACCAAATTCTTTCTCTTGTACCTCTTAGAAGGGTTCTTCTTTGTATGTTGTATTTATAAATTTTTAAACCTTTAAACAGTACAATATGGACATTGAAAGTGCAAGCTCCAGAAGCGGACTGCCTGGGTTCAAATCCTTGTTTGATTATTTTAACTTACTTTTTATTATTATTAATTTTTAAATTTTTTTAAATACCAAAAAACACCAAATGCAAACATTCTTAACTTTTGATCATTCCATTCTACATATATAATCAGTAATTCACAATATCATCACATAGTTGCATATTCATCATCATGATCTTTTCTTGGAACATTTGCATCTATTCAGAAAAAGAAATTAAAAGAAAACAGAAAAAAATTCATATATACCATATCCCTTACCCCTCCCTTTCATTGATCACTAGCATTTCAAACTAAATTTTTTTTAACATTTGTTCCCCCTATTATTTATTTTTATTCCATATGTTCTACTCATCAGTTGACAAGGTAGATAAAAGGAGCATGAGACACAAGGTTTTCACAATCACACAGTCACATTGTGAAAGCTATATCATTATACAATCATCTTCAAGAAATATGGCTACTGAAACACAGCTTTACATTTTCAGGCAGTTCCCTCCAGCCTCTCCATTACATCTGGAATAACAAGGTGATTACTACTTAATGCATTAAGAATAACCTCCAGGATAACCTCTCAACTCTGTTTGCAATCTCTCAGCCGTTGACACTTTATTTTGTTTCATTTCACTCTTCCCCATTTTGGTCGAGGAGGTTTTCTCAATCCCTTGATGCTGAGTCTCAGCTCATTCTTGGATTTCTGTCCCACGTTGCCAGGAAGGTCCGCACCCCTGGGAGTCATGACCCATGTAGACAGGGGGAGGGTGGTGAGTTTGCTTGTTGTGTTGGCTGGAGAAAGAGGCCACATCTGAGCAACAAAAGAGGTTCTCTTGGGGGTGACTCTTAGGCCTAATTTTAAGTAGGCTTGACCTATCCTTTGTGGGGTTAAGTTTCATATGAACAAACCCCAAAACTGGAGGCTCAACCTATAGCTTTGGTTGTCCATACTGCTTGTGAGAATATCAAGAATTCAACTTGGGGAAGTCGAATTTTCCCCTTTTCTCACCATTCCCCAAAAAGGACTTTGCAAATACTTCTTTATTCACTGATTTTAACTTATTTTAACATCTAGTTATATGACCTGGGACAAGTTACTTAACATCTTGAAGCCTCGGTTTCCCCAGGTGTAAAATAAGAATTTTAATACCAATACCTTCCTCAAAGGATTACAGGGCTGACTAAATGAGAACATTTAACACAGGGCCTACCAGTTAGAGAGAACGCAATAGATTTTTTTCATATTCTGATTCCCCCTACTGGTTCCAGCCAAGAGTTCGCCTGTGGAAATAATTGTGAACCCCAGCAAATTCATGCAGATCCTGTGATCACAATACCCTCTTCTAAATGCTCACATATCTTCTGCTCAGTAAAACCTCCTAGTGTTTTCAGGGAACAGCACTAAATTTGCAAAGCTTCTCTGAATTTTTTTTTTTTTTAGCATGGGCAGGCAACGGGAATCGAACCCGGGTCTCCAGCATGGCAGGTGAAAATTCTACAACTGAGCCACCATCACACTGCCCTGAAGTTTTTAAAAATGCATACTTTCCTCCATTAAGATAAAATTCTGATTATATCAAGAATTTATTTCTCACATTTATGAACTCCGAGATGATAGAATAGAGAAGAGGGAGAAGTAAAGGCCATATTAATTCAAAATGTATAAAGGCCCAGAAATAACAGAAAGTTGGCTTCTGCGGTGATTCTTGAGGGGCTTTTGCATAAGTTGCTATTGCTTTACCACAACTCACTTCCCCTATTGCTCAGCCCTATGTATTTATACCTGCAACTCACATTTGAGGACCCAGATTACAAAATGTTCTCTTGTTGTTCAAGGAGTACCCCCCAACCCTCACCCCCACCTCCACCCCCCAGCCTGCAAAGTTGGTTGAAATAACTAAGCTTTCTCTATTTCAAGTCTGAAAGAAAAGAAACTCATAAATCCCCCATAATTTCTGTGAGATATTTGTAGCTGTTCCCATTGTACCAGTGAGGAAGAGGGATCCCAAGGCCATTATTCACATTTTACCCAATGTCACAGAGCTGAGTGAGACAGAGACGAGATCTGACCTGGATCTACTCGAACACCACTTCAGGTCAAAGATGCATGTGGGCTGTAAACAGATGATTCCCAAACTGGTCATCCTTCCACCTACCAGCCACACCATTTTTGCAATATGTCCTACCTCCTATGTGACTGTCTACTTCAATTTTTAAAAAGAATCAATGCACATATTACTACCTAAAAGAAATTTAGGGAATACTGGTCTAAACAGGAAAAGCTGAGGAAGCACAGGTTTTATACACCAAGTATATTTGCATAATACATTAAAATACATAAATAGTGATCAAAATTTTTTTGAAAGTTTATCTGTCTGCCACCCGAAATCACCTTGCATTCTGCCAGAGGTTTGCAAAGCAGCTTGGGAACCCGGTTATATATGATGATTGGAGGCCCTTAGACCTGTCTCCTAATTATAAAAGTAGCAGATTTACATTCAGGATGCTTGCATTTTCTTTACTGCATTTGAACCAATGCATGTTTTCGTAAATCAGAGAGAAGATGGCTCCCTAGATAAAGCCAATTCTCTGGTTCTAAGAACTTAAGAAACGTTAATAATAAAAGATTGTTGTAAGTGCTATTTCAAGAAGGTCGATGAACACTAGATTGTTACATGATTCATTGTTTTCTGTAATCATAGCTATGCATGCACAGGTCTCTGCTGGGCTACATTTGGGGATTTATTAAGTTTTCTCTCCACGGAGACAACCAAAGGAACTTAAGGTGGATTATGAAGCCATTAAGCAACACTTAACATTGTGAAATTCCATGTTGTGCAGGAAGACTGGGTGCCTGAGAGCACTGGAAACAGGAACACAGAGTAAGTCCAAATTTTCAGTTCAGAGAAGGATGGAGAGGAGGATTTTGTAATAGTCAACATCTCCAATTTACATACCTATTCTTCCATGTAAACCACAGGTTGCATAAACTTGGGTTTTTCCATTTGAGAGAATATTCATAAGATAATTGATAATAAGAAGATATTCATTCTTCTAAGTGTACAAACTTTGGCTCTTTAAAAAGCAAGCACTGTTTAATTGAAATCAAAGAACTCAGAGAAGATATTTTTATTGATCACTTTTAATTCAGGTGCTTTTCACGCTGAAAGTTTTAAAATTATTATGCAGCAAAAAATAAAATGGGGAACTGCCATAAATGAGAAATTATCAAACAGTGGAGATCAAGTCTTACATAGGCTGAGTACAAAATGTTATAAAAGATGCATAACAGCAGATGCTCTGCTTGGAAACGACATCGCAATAAGCACATTTCCATAAACACATATGGTGTAGGCTCTTTCACATACATATCATCTCAGTGTTTACAGTGAGTTAAATAATTCAAGATGGTGCAACCAACTCACAGAAATGTGATACAACACTTTAAATAAATTGGATTGTTGCCATGACAAATAGCGAAAACAAAAGAAACAACCACCACCAAAAAAACACGTAGACCAAAGGATATGGGGAAGGTCCCAAAAGTGAATGGTGAAGTATTTGCTGGTAAAACGAAAGCCTGCTGGCCTTCAAATAGTGGTTGTCACTACATGACTCAATTTCACCCAACCCATTGCAGACATAGAGAGATTTGTAGAACTCCTTTTGCAGAACTTCCCAAGACGGACCACTCACTTCACAAGAAAAGGAATTGCTTCACTTTTAATCACTCCTATATTTTCATGGTACACATTGGCCAAATAAACAAAAAGGTTTTGAGAGTAAAGAATGACCAACTACAAATGAAAACATATTGTCTTACCAGAAACATATTTTTAACAGAAGACAGGTGGCATTCTGATGCGCCTTTAGAGGGAAGGCAGTGGGGGTGGGGGAAGAGAAGGGCCTAGAATAGGAAATAAAACCTGTTTAACCCAGTTTAACTCGTCCTTTCTCAAACTGACTTTACTGCAAAACTCCTTCTTCATGTAATAACTTTAACATCCCAGTTCTAAAAGATGTGTTTTGGGGAATGTGTGGCTAGCCTCCAAGCTAACGTCCCAAATGGCCCCCAGTGATTCTCCCTTCCTGGGAGAGTCCCTTGTCTAGTCCTCTCACATCTAATGGGACTATCCTCCTTAATAAAAATGGTATTGTGGAAATGACAAGAGTGTGACTTTCAAGGCTGGGTCGTAAAAGACATTGGAGCTTTTATCTTGAGCTCTCTTGGATTGTTCACCCTGGGAGAACCCAGCCACCATGACATGTACACCCTCAAGCCACCTGTGAGAGACCCCATGGAGAGGAACTGAGTACCAAGCGAGTGAACCTCCAACTTCCATTGACTGCAGATGACTGCAGCCCCAACTGACATGTTGACAACAACCTTGTATGGGTTTGCTAAAGCTGCCAGAATGTGATGTACCAGAAATGGGCTGGCTTTTTCAAAGGGGATTTATTAGGTTACAAATTTACAGTTCTAGGCCATAAAAATGTCTAAACTAAGGTATCAACAGGAGGATAGCTTTGCTGAAGGTGGGCTGATGGCATCCAGGAATCCTCTGTCACATGGTGTGGTAGTTAGATTCAGTTGTCAACTTAGCCAGGTGAAGGCACCTAGTTCTGTTGCTGTGGACATGAGCCAATGGTACATGAACCTCATCTGTTGCTGATTACATCTGCAGTCGGCTAGGAGGCGTGCCTGCTGCAATGAGTGATGTTTGACTTAATTGGCTGGTGCTTAAATGAGAGAGCTCAACGTAGCACAGCCCAAGCAGCTCAGCATGCCTCATCTCAGTACTCACAGCTCAGCCCAGGCCTTTGAAGATGCAGAAAGAAATCACCCCGGGGAAAGTTGCTGGAATGCAGAGGCCTGGAGAAGAGGCCCCCAGAGATCACCCTGTGCCTTCCCACGTAAGAAAGAACCTCAGTTGAAAGTTAGCTGCCTTTCCTCTGAAGAACTAAGGAAATAAATCCCCTTTTATTAAAAGCCAATCCATCTCTGGTGTGTTGCATTCCAGCAGCTAGCAAACTAGGACACATGGGAAGGCAAATGGTGACATCTACTGGTCCTTGCTCCTGAGTTGGTTTCAGATGGCTGTCTCAGTTCATGTGGGTCCTTATGGCTTTTCCTGGGGTGCTTGTTTTTTGGTTCCCCCTCACAACTTCTCTCAGCTCTGAGCTCTCTCCAAAATCTCTCCCTTAAAGGACTCGAGCAGGCAGATTAAGACCTACCTTGAATGGGCGGGGTCACATCTGGAAACAAACTAATCAAAAGGTCCCACCCACAGCAGGTCTGCACCCACAAGAATGGGTCAGAAGAACATGACTTTTCTGGGGTACATAACAGCACAAAACTCAGGAGAGACTTGAGCCAGAACCATCCAGCTAAGCCACTCCCAAATTTCTAATCAAAGAGACTATGACATCATAAATGTTTATTGCTGTTCTAAGCCACTAAATTTGGCAGTAATTTGATATGCAGCAATAGATAGCTAGTATAAGGAGTATTATCCTAAAATACTTAATATCAATCATTTTGGTTTGTTATTTAACCACCATGCAGCTGCAATGGATGTCTTAGCTTAGCAGAGCTGTAGTTGGTTTAAACAACAGGAATTTATGGTCTCACAGTTTTAGAGGCCGGAAGTCCAGTGTAACCAAATAAGTTAGGATTTAAATTAAGGAATTTAATTAAATTAAGTTAGGAATTAAATTAAGTTAGGATTTAAGAAATGATGATGATTACTGAATCATTATATAGATTTTTTTTTTTACTTTCTAGTAGTATATTAGACTAGCCAGAGGGAAATACTGAAATTTCTGAACTGTAATCCAGCTGCCTTGATCTTTGATAATTATTGCAGAACTACAATCTTGATCTTTAAATCACAAGCTTTTACCTTGTGATTGTAAAAACCTTGGGACTGACCCTCACTTTTTTTTTAATTTTTTATTAATTTAAAAAAAATTACAAGAAAGAAACACAAACATTCTTAATATATGCTCATTCTGTTCTACATACATAATCAGTAATTCACAATATCATCACATAGTTGCATATTCATCATCATGATCATTTCTTAGAGCATTTGCATCAATTCAGAAAAAAGATATAAAAAGACATCAGAAAAATAAAACAAAAACAGAAAAAAAAAATTTTACATGCCATACCCCTTACCCCTCCCTTTCATTGATCACTAGCATTTCAAACTAAATTTATTTTAACATTTGTTCCCCCTATTATTTATTTTTATTCCATATGTTCTACTCATCTGTTGACAAGGTACATAAAAGGAGCATGAGACACAAGGTTTTCACAATCACACAGTCACATTGTGAAAGCTATATCATTATACAATCATCATCAAGAAACATGGCTACTGGAACACAGCTCTATATTTTCAGGCAGTTCCCTCCAGCCTCTCTGCTACATCTTGAACAAGGTGATATCTACTTAATGCGTAAGAATAGCCTCCAGGATAACCTCTCAACTCTGTTTGGAATCTCTCAGCCGTTGACACTTTGTCTTATTTCATGCTTCCCCCTTTTAGTCAAGAAGGTTTTCTCAATCCCTTGATGCTGAGTCTCAGTTCATTCTAGGGTTTTTCTCAATCCCTTGATGCTGAGTCTCAGCTCATTCTAGGATTTCTGTCCCACGTTGCCAGGAAGGTCCGCACCCCTGGGAGTCATGTCCCACGTAGACAGGGGGAGGGTGGTGAGATTGCTTGTTGTGTTGGCTGGAGAGAGAGGCCACATCTGAGCAACAAGAGGCTCGCTTGGGGGTGACTCTTAGGCCTAAATTTTAAGTAGACTTGACCTATCCTTTGTGGGGTTAAGTTTCATATGAACAAACCCCAAGACTGGGGGCTCAGCCTATAGATTGGTTGTCCACACTGTTTGTGAGAATATCAAGAATTCAACTTGGGGAAGTTGAATTTCTCCCTGTTCTCACCATTCCCCAAGGGGGGTTATGCAAATACTTTTCCACTCACTGATCAAATCACTCTGGGATTCATTGGTGACCTTCACTTTTAACTCCTTAACTTGGTTTTCGACTTTAGAGTCTTAGGATCACTAACGACAGCCCCTAATTATAATGAAGGGCCTTGAGACAGCCAGAACCACCCCATTTCCAAAGCCATCTTGGTAGAGCTCCATCAAACCAAAATTGGGCTTCCTGGCATGGGCAGTAACTTAAACTATAACCTTTAAATGACCTATACTTCATTATAATACTAAAAATCACACCCATCATCATATGAAGGCTGACATTTTCTTACATATATTCTGTGATTAAGCATGTAATCAGTGTGTGTACTCTCAATAATGAGGTCACTTCTAAACCTCCACATCTTGAGCTATTGTGCTCATTATCCTAAAACCTGACCATCTTTTGATACTATAAATCTATCAGAATTACTGCAGTTCAGAGAGACATTTTTAGGCTGAGAGGCCATCTAATCTCCTGCTAGCACCTAGCAATAAACTCTTTCTCTCCTGGAAGCCCCAGGGTCCCAGGAATTGTTAACTTGACCACATCTGGCAGAGACCCCCCTGCTTTGCTCAGCATCATCAATAGGATCATGCTTTCTCTCATCTGCAGTGTCTGGTGATGGCTGGCAATCTGTAATTCAATCTCTATCTCCATCACATGGTTACCCGTCTCCTTCTGTCTCCTACTCGTGTGTCCAAATTCCCACTGCTTATAAGGACTTCTGTCATATTGGACTAAGACCCACCCTGATTCAGTTTGGCCTCACCTTACTAATAACATCTTCAAAGATCTTATTTACAAGTGGGTTCACACCCACTGGGCTGGAGGTTAGAACTTGAACATGGCTTGTGGGGAACATGATTTAATCCATAATAAAAGGAAATATGCTTTTACACTATCCTGCCTCCCTAGACATAGTTTGAGAGATTGGACTTGCCACTCAAGCCACACCAATTGGGGTTTTTCCCTAGGATTTTTAAACTGAAGCAAAGAGAATTATTCTCTGGTGATGAAGTCAGGAGATGTGGGACTCAGGACCTGCCAGTGGCCAAAATTCCTGCTCTGTAGAGAAAGCTGGTCTAAGAAAAAGGCTGACAACACAGAGAGAAACAGAGTTGAGAGACTGAAAAAAAAAATACCTAATAACACTGAAGTTCCTAGTTCCAGTGGTCCCTGAAGGCAGTCAGCTTCCTTCCAGTAAGTTCCCTGTTTTGCCAACTTAAATTTGTTTAAATTAGGTTTCTAAACCTTGCCTTCCAAAGCGTCTTGGCTGATACATTCCACACTTCCCCAGCACACTGCACTGTAGGTGCTGTCTGCTTATCTATCTCCCTGGCCACAAAGAGAGTGGCTTTCAGGTTCACAGCTTTCTGCCTTTTTCTAGAAACCGCACTTGATACATGAGGAAGTATAAGCCCAACAACCAAGTCTATACGTCATAACGCTGGACCCTAGACCTTGATTCACTCAAGCTGTGCCGGTTAGATATTCCCTAAGGAATCTGGAACTGAGGAACACAGAAATTGGACAGAGAAGCCTGTTCACTCTAACAGCACTCTTCAGAGGAGATCGTAAACCTTCTGCTAACAACATGCCCTGAGATGCCTTAGTCCCTGCCTCCTCTGAATTCTCCCAACTCTGTGAGTACTCTAAGAACCTCCAATTTTCTACCAACAAGCTTGCAAGGTCACTTCTGCTTCCTAGAATTGAAAAAAAAACAAAACTGAACTAATACATCCCCCCATCTGTTGTAGCTGCCATGTGGGCAGCAATGACTTGCTCATCACGGTATCTCCAGAGCCATCGCTACCCTAGTACACAGTGAAAATTCACTAAATATTTAATGAATGACTGAAGCTTACTGTACTGAGTGGCAGACATTCTTCTCTCCTCTTAGACAGCAAGTCTATCCTTTTATTTCCTTGTCATTCAATGTCTTGCACTGCTCCGCCCAGCTTTGTTTCTGCATGTGCTGTCATCTGCAGGGTCCAGGGTGTCCTTCATAGGCAGTTCACCACAACCCTTCTCAAGGATGCAGGCTAGAGACGAAGAGACTAGAGGTCTGATGCCTCCCATGCCTTGGCTGCATTTCCAGGCACCAGTCATATAATCCTGGTTTTACTGTCCACTTGGTCATGCTGAGCTACAGCCATACTAACCAACCAATTTCCACGGCCAGTGCTGGCTTTCTCCTGACAGTGCCATGTTTTCAGGAGGCTCTCACCCTCAGATCTTATTGTTTTCTTTGGTCCTTGCTCTCAGCATTCCCAGAGGTGCTTTTTAATCATGGCTCCCTGATGGGGTAAGAAAGTGTTCTAGGGAAATTTTCATTTCTGTAGAAACATCCTTCCAGGAACAGAGGTTGTCTATGGATAGAATCAGAGTTAGTGGGGAAATGGAACACAGCATGGGTATTATAAACCATTTTCAGGGATCTGATGTTAGCATAAAGGCCGCTGACTGCAAGAACAGCTTAGAAATCATAGTTAGCAGAAGATGAAGAAGAAGCAAAGCGCACTGGGCTTGTTGGTTGGATTATTCATTTCTTCTTCTCTCCCCTTTCTAAATGCACCTTCTTAAAATTAAGCTCACCTCCTAACAGTGCACATCATGGAGTATTACAGCAATTAATAACTATAGATTAGGAGTATATACATCACAACAGACATGGGTGGGCCATAAGCATAATATTTGGTGAGAAAAGTTGTAGGATATGGAAAGAGATTATCACATCATTTACACAAACTAAAAATACATACACAGGACAGCAATAAACAGCTTCAAATACATACAATCAGATTATAGCAGTTCCCCAACGAAAGCAGGGAGTGGAAATACGATGGGGTAAAAAGGAGTAAGTTAACAAAAAGAACAAGGCCTCCGATGAATCCCAGAGTGATTCGATCAGTGAGTGGAAAAGTATTTGCAAAGCCCCCTTCAGGGAACGGTGAGAATGGGGAGAAGTTCAACTTCCCCAAGTTGAATTCTTGATATTCTCAAAAGCAGTGTGGACAACCAAATCTATAGGCTGAGCCCCCAGTCTTGGAGTTTGTTCATATGAAACTTAACCCCACAAAGGATAGGTCAAGTCTACTTAAAATTTAGGCCTAAGAGTCACCCCCAAGCAAGCCTCTTTGTTGCTCAGATGTGGCCTCTCTCTCCAGCCAACACAACAAGCAATCTCACCACCCTCCCCTTGTCTACGTGAGACATGACCCCCCAGGGGTGTGGACCTTCCTGGCAACGTGGGACAGAAATCCTAGAATAAGCTGAGACTCAGCATCAAGGGATTGAGAAAACCTTCTCGACCAAAAGGGGCAAGAGTGAAATGAGACAAAGTGTCAATGGCTGAGAGATTCCAAACAGAGTTGAGAGGTTATCCTGGAGGTTATTCTTATGCGTCAAGTAGATATCATCTTGTTATTCAAGATGTAATGGAGAGGCTGGAGGGAACTGCCTGAAAATGTAGAGCTGTGTTCCAGTAGCCATGTTTCTTGAGGATGATTGAATAATGATACAGCTGTCACAATGTGACTGTGTGATTGTGAAAACCTTGTGTCTGATGCTCCTTTTATCTACCTTGTCAACAAAGGAGTAGAA
>PVIY010016751.1:0-50974 GCA_004026745.1 Myrmecophaga tridactyla | reverse complement strand
GCATGTAACTGGTCATGGCACCTGACCAAGCTCCCTGAGTGGTCCCCATTCCCTAAAGCCCAAACATTTTTTGTGCCTTTCCTCTTTAATCTCATGCCTGAACATGCCAAGCTGTTTGTATGCCCTCAAAGCACCACGAGCTGCCAGGTTCTCTTGCCTTTGAAAATGCAATTCTTTCTAAAAGGATGTTCCTTCACCTTCTTCTCTACCCTGGACAGTCTCCCTTATCCATCCTTCTCAGGGAGGGATAGTCCCATCCTCACCCGGGTCTCCTGAAAACTTCGTTTCACAAATAACTGTATGTTTTTCCTTCTCACAGCGCAGGGCAGTGATTGCAATACCATCGCCCAGGCTCGAGCACTTTGAGGGCAGAAATTCTGACAGCCATACTTGAATCCTCATGACTTAGCAGAAGGCAGGGCAAAAAATATGAGTTCACAATAAGTAATTATTTGAATCAACTGTGCCAGTCTCAGAGTAATGTTTGCTTGGAGAAAAAGAAGCTATTTTGAAATCCCGTATGATTTTAACAACAATTGCACTGAATTAGATACTAGAATATCTTTGATTTAAGAGTCATTGATCAGTTTTAATCCGCTTTGCTGTCTCTTTAATACTTAAGCCTGTCCTGGAACTGTCCATGGTTCTGACTTGGGTGGCAGGCATATCAGCCTTGGAACATTGCCGTGGACGGTACTAATGGTGTGTTTTCTTGTCTGCCTGGAATGCCCATCAGGATTCAATTGTTAATGTTCAATCCAATTTGTTGCTAAGGCAACCAAATTACAGTCCATCTTCAATTACAAAAGATGATATCACTGAATTCATTTTTAGATTAAATACTTGAAAATCAGAATGGATTTTCAAGGATGTAAAGTGATGTAAATGGTAACTAGGAGCCTATGGAATTGTATTTATCCCATATTGTTGCGGTACTTGTGCAGGACTAACCAGCAAATAAATATCCTACATCTCGCCTGTCACAAAGCAACAGTCTCAAAGAAATATGGCTACATACCTAAAGGCTAGGGAAAAATCAGCTTCTCTCCAATATTCCTAAAAACTCATCTGAACTCTCAGACTATCCTATGTCAAGTTCAGAGATTGCAAAACCTGGCCAAGCATATGAATTACCCGAGTAGGATTTCTGAAATGATAACTTAATTGGGCCCATCTCAGACCTATCTAGTTAAAATCAGACACCTTAGTGAGCCCCAGGAACCTATGTAATTGTAAAGCACCTCAGGTGACCCTGATGCTTTCTTTGAGAACTATCTAGACTTCTTGGTTGCCAGATAGCACTGCTTTGGCATCAGGGGTGGCTTCTTATGTCGCTGCCTAAGCCATAAGCTATAGTTAGGTTGGTGATGGCATCCGAAGGTACCCCAGTTCCTACTGACAAAGGACAACCATGGGTATCTTGGATTGCACGGATAGTAACCTAATTTTGGTGTCTGGACCAGCACTGCTGATGTTCACAGGAGCAGGGTCTTCCCTCTCTGCTGAGGGGGATGGGTGACAGATTGAACACAGAGATCAATGCTGCTGATGTTATCAGGTCCTCTGTCAATTAAAATAACAGAAATTGTCCCCCATCCTTTTTATCCAAGGACTCAGGCTTAATTCCTTGGGGCAATCCAAATATTAGACACCACTAATTGGTCCCTGGACACTAATATATGATCACTAAATATTACATCATTGCTGTAACCATCTGCTCTTATGTTACGATTATGAGTCTGCTGTGCCATTTGTGCATAAAAAAACCTGATGGAGGGCGGCTGCCGTGGCTCAGCAGGCAGAGCTCCGACCTGCCGTGCTGGAGGTCTGGAGTTCGATCCCTGGTGCCTCCTGCCCATATGCAAATTAAAAAAAAAAAAACCCTGATGGGCCCACTGCACCTGTACCCAGAAAATTCCAGGCAACTAAATCCAAAGATGAACCTAGATTGGGCTCAAGAAGGATATTGTGAAGGCCCAATAAATTGAGGGCAAAATTGAAACATTTGACTAATTTACCTATTGTTAATTGAATAATCAATAATTGAATAATTAACTATTTGTTGAATACTTAATTAATCTTTCAGTTTTCTTAGGGTGTTATAATAATGGCCCTCAATGAATTGCAATTCTCTATGTCCGTGACACTTTGTAGAATTTTGATACTCAAATAGAAATATATACAAAGTATTTTTGTTCTTATTGAAACACAATTGAAATTCTATTGTACATGCTATTTTGTAACCTGTGTTTTTCAAGGAATAATACACTCATCATTTTCATTTCTTAATAAATAATCTTTTATATCATTTTAATGACTACATACAACTCCATCATTTGGATGTGCATAATTAATTTAACCAGCTCTTTTTACCGGATAACATTTCAATGCTATGATGAAAACCCTTGCACATAAATCTTCCTACAGATAAATGATCATTTTGTTGGCACAATGTGGATATTATTGCTTAATCTCTTGGCCAATAGAGTTACAAAAAAGGATATTTCACTATTTTAATTTGTTTTCATTTTACTAACCATGAGGTTAATCAGATTTGTACTTGACTACTGGCTTCAAACCAGATAAAACTGGGTCAACTCCTACCTTTGCTACTTTTTATTTATGTACCATGGAGAAAGTTAACTATAATCTCCAAACTCCATTTTCTTAGATGTTCTAGGCACTAATGGAAAAATAGATAAAATCTCTGTTCTCATGGAGCTTACATTCTAGTGGAGACAGATAATACATAAAAATTAAATATACAGTTTATCCAATGGTGATAAAACTATAGGAAGAAATGAAGCAGAATAAAAAGGATAGGGTACACTGGGTGTATGTGTGGGGATTTATTTCAAATCTGGTGGGAAAGTCTGGATGCAAAGGTGGCATTTGACCAGAGACCCAGTAGAAGGCTAATGTTCATCTGAAGGTTGACTGCTCCAGGCAGAGGAGCAGCAAATACAAAACTCTTCATGGAGGTGCATGGCTGGCATATTCCAAGAATAATAAGGCTAGTGTAGTTGGAACAGAGTGTATGAAGGAAAGAGTGGAAGAAAAGATTTGATTTGTTGTATAAAAGGATCTCTGTCTACTCTGCTGAAAATAGACTGAAGGAGGACAGAATGGGAGCAGGGATACTGGTTAGGAGGCATCTGCCATGATACAAATGAAAGAGAATGGAAACGTGGACCAAGGTAGGATGGAGTGATGAGAAATGACAAAATTCTAATATATTTCAGATGTGAATGAAAGAGAGTAATCAAGGATGACTCCAAGGAAACAGAACTATGGGTTTGCCATTAACTGAGATGGGAAAGACAGTGGAAGGAGCAGTTTTCAGGAAAAAAAAATAGGATTTAAGTTTGGGGCATTAGGTATTTTGGATAAGATATAAAATAGGGAGTTGGACATACAAGTCTGGAGATTATGGATGAAGTGTAGGGTGGAGATCTTAATTGAGAGGTCAGCCTATCAATGGAATTTACAACTTTGAAACTGGAGGATAATAGGGTATTAATGTAGATAGATTAGACACCTGGAACTTGGAGTTGGGGAAGATGAGGCAGAGTCAGCAAATGAGACTGAGAAAGATCAGCCAATGAGGAAGGAGAAAAACCAAAAGAGAATGTGGCCCAGAAAGCCAAGTGAAGAAAGTATTTCAAGGAGAGAGCGATCAATTGTGTCAAATGCTATTGATAGATCTGATAAAATAAAACTGTTAACCACTGGATTCAACAATGTGGAGGTCATTTATGGCTTAACATGAGCAGTTTCCACAGAATGGTGGATGCTGAAATAAGATTTAAATATGTTCAAGGAAGAACAGGACAAGAAGAGTTTGGATAGAGTGAGTACAGAGGGAGGCAGAGAAATTAGATGACAGCTGGAGGTGTTCCATGTTCAAAAGTGGTGGGAGATCTATGTATTTTTAAAGATGGGAGAGATATTACAGTTGACGGGAATGGTCCAGTGGAAAAGGAAAAATCAATCCCAATGAGAGTGGACTCTGCTGTTGCAATATCTTTTGGTTGGAGGAGATGGGCTCCCACACATATGTGGAAGTGTTGGCCTTAGGTAAGACATAGGCTAGGCTGTTCTTCCATAGAAACAGACAGGGAGGCAGAGTATATGGGGTTGAGGCTGATAAATTGGCACAGGTCCTGGATAGAGCCATGGAAATTCCATTTTCTCAGGGGAATGGAAAGCAGAGTTAGCAGGGAAGAGTGAGGAGTATATGGAGATATTGGAGGCTTGAGGGGACTATAAGTAGCAAATAGTTTGGTAAAGAGACTGAATAAGGAAATGGGAGAGGATCTCCAGGAAATACTGAAGGACCACTTGAGGTTAGTGGGCGGGAATCACGATGAGACCAGTTAGCAGGAATCAGCGTTTTTCTTAAAGTTGTTCAGAAGACTGGAAA
This sequence comes from Myrmecophaga tridactyla, assembly GCA_004026745.1. NCBI lineage: Eukaryota > Metazoa > Chordata > Mammalia > Pilosa > Myrmecophagidae > Myrmecophaga > Myrmecophaga tridactyla. Next base: position 46,551 of record PVIY010016751.1, on the reverse strand, counting down.
GTTGTAGGTGGAAAAGTTGGATGCTATCAAGGTTAAAGTTTAGAAAATATTAGTTTAATAAAGTAAGAGGGGGCAAGAATATTTTGCACATTTTCCAATATCAATGCATTTATTTTTATCATAATTTTAATGGTTTCAAAGAATGCTATAAAATGGACTCAGCCTATATAGCAATCTCTTAATCTCAGACATTTAGATTTTTCTGTTGTTCATTATTATAAATAATGGTTCAATGAATTACCCATTATATCAACATTAGCTCATATTTTTTCATTTTTTATTTTGAATTTAACATTGCTAAATGAATGATATAATAATCAGGATACTTTTGGCTACAAAGAAGTCAACTCAGAATGGCTTAGACAATATGAAAAATGTATTGTCATATAACAAAACATGCTTAGATATCCTAAGCTTCATAATTGCTTAATTCATCATTTCAAAAACACTATCATGGATCCAGATTTTTATGCTGTGAACCTATTTGTCAGCTTTGTCCCTCAGGCAAGCTATCCTCATAGCTGCCAAGATCTCACACTTCACATGTGGACATGACAATATCTCTTCTTAAGAGTATCTATATATGTGAGTAAATGCTCCAAGGAGCACAAAGTAATTTTTCTCACATTCATTGGAACTTGGTCACATGCTCATCCCTAAATCAATCACTGATGAAGGAAATGTTATGAAGCTTGGCTGAGATTGTTCAGTGTTTGTCTCTGAGATGGGAACAGCGTCCCTATCCTGACGTCATGGCCAAATAGAGAAAAGAGAAAGATTGGTCATACCAATCTTTGCCGGAATGGATGAAGGGTGGGGAGAGAGGAAGATGGATATTGCATAGGCAATACATATATTTTCTGAGAACAATATAAGGTTAATTACCTTTTTGGTTTTTAAGGGTGTATTGCCAGATTTACTACCAGCCTTATACCCATTTTCATGTCCTTGTTCCAACTTTGGATAGTGTAATTAAAAAACAATAATAATAAAAGACTTGTAATATCTTCATAGGTTGTTTTATTTTCCTCTTCCTGCTCATTCAGTTGGGAATGTCTCTGCCCTGCAGGGAATTCTGTAGGTTGTATCCTTAACTCATCTTCCCTGTCCATTCCACTGGGATTTTGTCACTATCGACCCCTTTAAATTCCCTGCACTTGGGAATACAGTCAGTTCTGGCATCCCAGGGCACATGCATGCCATGCCACATGAAAATGCACAAAAGAGCCACAGGGCTAGTGGGCAAAAAGGGGTTACGGACATAACACTTACTACTTTATCAGTAACATTAAAAAACAACAGCAGAGTTTTACTTGCTAAACGTTAAGACATAAATACTTCAATAAATGTGGGACTTCACCTGTAAAAGACTTGAAGTTTGCTTGCGCAAGTGGGCATCAGAAAGGCTGTGGCTCGTGAGATATTAGGAAGTCGTGAGAGGTTTTCAGAAATCCAAGAAAATGTTTTACACCAGATAAATGTGTGTGGCTTGTAACACCCAGTGCCCTGAGGGGGCAGCTACCTGAGGAGTATGTATTTTATGTACTTCTGTGCAGCTCAGTTCAGCTGGGTGCAGTTTTCTGCATTCACCTGCTGGTTCTCACAAAATCACACATAGCAAGCACAAAATTGACATTGTGCTCAAATCGTTTCCTAATATGTCAATCATATTGAAATACGTTTGCATTTCCAAACTAAGCTTTATAGCAGGACCGGCTAGAATAAATTTGCCACACAGGTCCCTTTCAACCCTATTCCCTCTGCATCACCTCTGAATGCACATGGGCAATACCCGCTCCTAGTTTCCAGGGCTCATGCAGGCTTTTTTGCCCAAAGATATATTTTGAAAATCCATGAATCTCTAGGTATATGGAAAGAACTAAACAACTGTAATTATGTTGCAATTTCTTCTGGAGAGAAAATCTATTTCCATCTGATTCTCTAGCCCCTCACTTCTTACCATGCCAAGTCAACTGTTGATGGCTGCAAAATGGCAGTCATTTTTTAAAAAAGAGATAAGTAAGTTAAGGCAAGAAAAATGAAGTGGATTTTTTTTAAAAAAAGCATCAGAATAAAATATTAGTAAAATAAACACCTTCCACCAGAGAAAATGTCAACCTCTCTTTTGTTAACAAAACATGTTATTTTACTTTTTCTCCTTTCCCTTGATATATGCTAAGAGCCCTTTGAGGTCCTTAGGTGACTCGCAGCTAGAAGAGGGGGAGGTAACGAAGACATTTTCATGCCAAGTCTGAGAAAAAGTGGAGAAAGAAATGTGTGTCTGTGTTCGAACTGAATGGGCTCAAGTAAGGTGGCCTCGGTTGGAACACGAGGGGCAGTATACAGAGGGGGCACCAGGCCTGAGTGGGATGGGACCCCAGTGGAAAGCAAGTGAATGCAGGGGGCAGCTGGCTGGAATAGGACATTGGGTGGTGCGAGGGTGGCAGGAAGGGAAGGGACCAGGAGCCCAGCGGTGCTCTTGGCAATCTGTGGCTGGCATGTGTGGGGCATCAGACAATTAGGATTCTTCATCTCAAAGAAAAACAAACCTAGTGGCACTGAACTCTGTGTGCCAGATCATTCAAATTTGTTTTCAGCTTGTGTGTCAGACAGATGAGGTTGCTTCTACTTTTCAGAATTGACCAAGGCATCTCCACCTCCTGCAGCGTGGACAGCAGGTCATCCGAGCCCAGTCCCGTTCACCTTCCCTCCCCCCAGCATTTAGGGACTAAAAGAACGCCAGGCTGAGTCACTCACGACAGGAAGGTCTGCGAGGTGCCTCTGGGCTTTATTCCGGGTTGTCTCTGTGGTGCCCTGGACTCCTGGCCGGGGGGGGAATCCCAGGGCCACCTCCCCATGCGGGCATCAGGGACGCTGGCCAGGCTCTACCTGGGGCTGTATGCCAGGTGCTCGGACTGACTCCCTCCCACCCGCGGGGATCCGGGTCTGTCCCTGCACCCAGGTAACCCTACAGCCTCCCGGGCTCCTCCCGTTATGCAGGGGTGAAACCACACCCGCTCCTGTCCCCGTGCAGCCACAGAAGCCTCACCCCGCCCTTCTCTGTGAGGTGCAGTTAAGGGGTCTGCAAAGCGAGCTCGCCCCAGGGTGAGGGCGCTCAGAACTCACAACTAAAGAGACAACATTGACCTTTTAGTTCTCATTTTAAGAGATCACGGTAACCCCTTCCTACTTCCCTCCGAAAAAACAACCAAATATATCTATACCTCACCCCACTACATATTATTCATTTTAATTCTAAATGTGACACGAAAAGTGAGTATTTATCTTTAAAGTGATGCCAATAATTCAGCTAAGTAACCTGCTCAAGGCTGACTATAATGTAGGAGTAAATCTAAACAAAAGAAGTTTTCACACTCAGGCCTGGCTCCATGACCCAGTTTCTTATCCCACACACACAGTGTCCTGGTCACCACTTGAGCACACCCTGCTCTTTGCTTATTATTATTATTTTTTTTTCATGAAACAAACAGCCCTTACTCACACAATTTCTGAGGGTCAGCAATCTGGGGGTGGCTCAGCTGGGTGGTTCTGGCTCAGGGCTCTCTAGAGATGGCAGTTCAGATGTTGGCTGGAGCTGCCGCATCTGAAGGCTCAGCCAGGGCCGGAGGCTCCGCTTCCAAGACAGCTGCCTCGCATGGCTGCTGGCCAAAGGCCTCAGCTCCTCACCTTGGGCTCCTCTTCCCACAGCCAGCAAATGGCTTTGACCACCGTGCATGAGCCAAGAAAGTGGAAGAAGTTACGATGGGATGGGAGGACGGGCATGCTAGGAGGGGCCTCAGAGGGGCCATCTCGGAGGCTGGCTGCCACAGGGCTAGCTACACATGTGCTCGTATCACCAGGATCCTGGTTTATGCTTTATAATTAATTGATTAATCAAGTAATTAATCCATTTATGCTTTTCAATGACTGATTTCAACTAAAGTGGTGGAAGTGTGGATCATCTCAGAGGCGTAGCACACCAATTGATCGCATTACATCGTCCATTTGGCATTGGCTCACTCATCAACTTTTTATCAATCACCTACCAGGTACCAGACCCAGTATTAGCTGTGGCGGCTATAATGGGAAGGGTGGTCCCTGCCCCCCTAGAGTTCACAATCCAGTAGGAGAGAAAGCTATTAGATGAATAGACACAAAAAGATGTCATCATAAAACTGGATGAGTTGCTATGAAAACATGTCAAGGAGACTGAACTTATTTTGAGAATCAGGGACGGACCTCCAGCAGGGTTTCTCAACCTCAGCACTAGTCACACTTTGGTCTGGGTAATTCTTTGTTGCAGGGCTGCCCTGTGTATTTGGGGATGGTTTGCAGCCGCGCTGGCCTCTGCTCACTAAATGCCCCCTTCCCAAGTGTGGCAAAATTATTTCAAGGCAAAAGCGTCTCCAGACATTGCCAAATATTTTCTGAAAGACAAAGTCTCCCCTGGGAAAAAACCACTGCCTTAGTGCACATTTCCAAAAGAAATGTCAGAGGTAGGGTGCATTTCAGGAGGGAGAACAAGTATATTCATGAGAGCTTTGTTGACAGATATTTTCAAAAAATAAAATAAAACAGAAAAAAAAAAAACCTAGTTACCAAATTCTAATTCTCTGACTTAAATAGAGATCAGACTCTTGCCTGGATAGCTTGTTAGTGCCCCTTTAAACAGAATTTCACCCCCTGTAGCCAATGTGCCTGTGCTAAATAAGGAGTCTCCATATAATTGCCAAGGAAAAAACAGGTTTGGCCTGAAGCTCTCTTCCATAATGTATTTTAACTTATTGAATCCCTGGGCTGGCTAAAGTTGTTTGGCCTTCAGCCTGCTGGTTTATATCACTGCCTGAAGCAGGTATTATCACTCTGAAATACAAGGCCTCGCCTTTATTGGAAAGATATTTATAGGCATTGTTTATCCTCTGTATGAATATGTTTAATGTGGAGAGAGTATATAACCTGACTAGGTATAAAATCAGATTGTTTCCACCAAGACTTGCCCTATTTCAGTTTGGAACAAACAAGAATTAGCTTGGGTATTTAGAATCCTGACATCATGAGTAAAAAAGGAACTCAGAGGATTTAGTGGGAAAAACAGGGTTTTGAAATTCGTATACTTTAGGGTCAAATTTGGCTCTAACTCTATAATCTTGGGCACATAAAACAGTTTCAGTTTCATCATTTGTAATGAAGCCAGTAATTCTTACTTTGCAAGGTCATTATGAAGATATGTAAGGTTATAGCACTGTCTGGTAGATGTCCAATAAATGAAAGTTCCCTTTTTCCTTTAGGTTATCTAGTCCAACTCCTTTTTAGCATCCCTAAAAGATTATTCCCTAGAAATGTGGGACCTACCTCACCATCATCTCTGCCCCCTAAATCCAAAGATCACCAAATTCCTTCCATTTTACCTCTATGTCTTAAGCCACCATAATTTCTTTCTTGGATTCTTGCAATAGTTTTGCAATTACACAACATATCCAAACACTAAATCTAACCATATCATTGCCACTGCTAATACCTTTTATTACTCCTACAATCTCTTAAAATTTAGGGTCCAAAACAGAATGCTGGCTCACCTTCCAGCCTCATCACTTCAGCAATGCCCCACCACACACAGAGTCCTAAATGCTGCAGGCTCTTTGTCTCACCAGGCTTTTTAAGATGTTGTTTTCTTGGATAGAGATTCATTCCCCTTTTCACTCTTGTTCAACCTCAGAATCCTACTAGTCATCCTCAAAATCCAGCCACTTTCCAGAGCATCTTCTGACCTCCCACTTGTACTGCTCCCCTCTCCATTACCTCTTTGTTTTGACCCAAACTTGTACACATTTCTACCCGGACCTGTGTTATATTTCATTGACATATCTTTGACATATCTCATCTTATTTACACAGGTGTTCCCAGCTATTATCACTGATTGTACACTGGCCCATGTTCCATAAGCATTTGATGAATGAATCCAGATTTAGTTTGAGTCCCCAAAGTGATGGGGGCTCCTAACACTGTGGGGCACCAAGGTGGTTCTGACCATGTTCCTGTGTTAGACCCAGGGCTCAGTCATGGAAACATGGATAGTTCAACTTTCTCACTTTGTCATTTCTACCTCTCTATCCCTTCAATCCAGTGAGCCTCCTGTGAAGGGTTACATATGATTCCTTGTCAACTGGACTGCCATCTGATTACAAGACTGCAGCCAAGATCATTGTTCTAATTTGCTAGCTGCTGGAATGCAATATACCAGAAATGGAACAGCTTTAAAAAGGGGGAATTTAATGAGTTCCTAGTTTACAGTTCTAAGGCCGAGAAAATGTCCCAATTAAAACAAGTCTATAGAAATGTCCAATCTAAGGCATCCATCCAGGGAAGGATACCTTGATTCAAGAAGGCCGATGAAGTTAAGGGTTTCTCTCTCAAGTGAGAAGGCACATGGTGAACACAGTCAGGGTTTCTCTCTCAGCTGGAAGGGCACATGGCGAACACAGCGTCATCTGCTAGCTTTCTCTCCTGGCTTTCTGTTTCATGAAGCTCCCCGGGAGGTGTTTTCCTTCTTCATCTCCAAAGGTCGCTGGCTTGTGGACTCTCTGCTTTGTGGTGCTGCAGCATTCTCTGCTCTCTCCGAATCTCTTCATTGTCCAAAATGTTTCCTCTTTTATAGGACTGCAGAAACTTCTCAAGACGCACCCACAAGGGTGGAGACATGTTGTCACCTAATCCAGCTTAGCAATCTTTCTTGATTAAATCACATCTCCAGGGAGATGATCTGATTACAGTTGTGAACATACAGTATTGAATAGAGATTATTCTACCTTTATGAATGGGATTTTGATTAAAACATGGCGTTTCTAGAGAACATACATCCTTTCAAACCAGCACAATCATGTAGCCATGAAATGTCCTCTTCTCAGAGAATTCTTCCACTTATTCCTTGGGTGACATGATGTCCAAGCTTCTCGCCACTTTGTTCCCCCGATCAGGATCTGCTGTGGCTTTCCAGGGCCACACCTAAAACGAGACCCAAATGTATCCTGGTAGCATGGTGGACCTTCGATCTAAACATGCTATTGTGGTGAGAATAAGAACAAATAAAATTTGTTTACATCTACTCCTATATTTTCCTATTATAACAGTAATAGCAGCTAGCATTATTGAGTTCTTAGTACATACCCAACACTGCTTTAAGGATTTTAAGAGTATTCTCTCATGTAATTCTTGACACAACTCTATGATAGCAACAGAGGCAAAGTCTGATTCCAGAGCACATCCGTGTAGCTGCTGTACTGTAGTGCCACCTCCACTTGGCATGAATATGTAAATCAGTTTTGAAACTGTATTCATATCAGCCCATGAGTGATTTACCTCCCTCCTCTTCCCTTTTTCCTTCCCCCTCTTCCTTCCATCCTCTGCTCCAGGACACCTTTCCAGGTAATCATGGTCCACCTGGGATCTCAAAAGCAATGCAAGAGTGAGATATTTTAAAGCATCAGGATTCAGCTCCATATGCTACTTGGAGGGCCTAGCCGAGGGAACTGCTTCTCACCTCTTAGCGGCCTATAAACCCCTTCCCTCTGGCCCTATACTGGACCTTCCTGTGCTGAAACACAAACTCTTCCTCAGCCATGGCACTGATTCTATCCCACAGAGTGCTCTGACATCCTGCAGCCTTATCTCACTCGCCCATGCAGGTGCCGCTTTCTCTACCTGGTAAACATTTATTAATCCCATATATTCTAACACTTTCAAAAACAGTGAACATTTATTAAACAGCTGGCACAGAACTCCTTTAAAGCCTGCTTCTATCATCCACAAAATTCTCCATCCCTCCCAGGTTGTTCCTATGACCTGTTGCATCTTGCTCTTTGTCACATAGGAATATCATGGTGGTCACATTACACAGGGATGTCAGGATCAAAGGCCCAAGACTGGATGTCCTCCCTGGAGTCCCTGGACTTCCTGGACCTATGGACCCAACTGTTCAACCACCCTCCTATCCTCCCGGATGTGCCAGAAGCTGCCCTGGGGCTATCTCAGCTAACAGCATCCTTCTGCCAACCTGCCAGGAAGGGAACTGCATGAACTCATGGTGCTGCCCAGTCATGTGAATCCCAGATTATACCATCTGTGCCACTTTGAAGCTATTATGTGTCCCGGAAAAGCCATGTTTTAATCCTGAACCTATCTTGTGGGGGCAGCTGTTTCTTTTAATCCTGTAGGGCGGAAGCTTTGATTAGGTTATCTCCACCCCACAGGGGTGTGGTGTGCCCAATTGTGGGTGTGACCTTTTGATTAGATGTGACTCCGCCCATTCAAGTGAGTCTTGATTAGTTTTCTGGAATCCTTTAAAAGGGAAAAACATTTTGGAGAAACTTCAGAAATGACTGAAACCTCAGAGCAATGTAGACGTTTAGAGATCAAGACAGAAATAGCCCAAGTGTAAAGCAAGGACTCATGGAAATAGCCAGAACCTGAAGAGAAGAAACCTTCAACCCCAGCAGATGCTAAGCTAAGAGATGAAACCCAGCGTGTTGTCCCGGAGTGGCTAAGTGAAGGCCCACAGATGCTTAAAGAAGAACCCACTAGCATCAGAAGCTGGCAGCAACAGAACTGGGAGCAAGGACCAGCATGCGCCAGCCATGAGCCTTCCAGATCAGCCTTCCTTGAGCCAAGGTACCTTTCTCTGGATGCCTAAGTTAGGACAAGTTTATGGCCTTAGAACTGTAAATGTGTAACTTATTAAATTCCATTTTAAAAAGCTGTTCCATTTCTGGTATATTGCATTCCAGGAGTTTAACAAACTAATACACCATCTGATCAAGGCACTAAGAAAGCCAAAATGTCTAACCTTGAAAATCTCTGCTGAAGGCATCATCCATGGACCACTCAGGTCTGAGGCTCCCTATTCCCTCTCTCTATCACTGCCCCTTTGGTCTTCAGACTAGCTGTAGTTCAGATGTCCTATGGTCTGTCCAATTGCCAGTGTCCTAAAAATAAAGCGCTCAGGTTTAATTAAGTACACTTACATCCACTCACAGGAATTGAACACATTTTAGATATCAGAAATTGCACTGAATGCTTTGTATGCATAACTTTGTTAATCCTTCCAAAAACGCTATGGGGCAGATGCATTTTTTGTTGAGAAAATTGACATTCAGAGAGATTAACTGACTTGGCCAAGAACACACAGCTGTTTTGAGCAAGGGAGCTGGAATTTGAATCCAGACATAATTGATTCCAGTGCTTAAATGCCTGAACCCCACACCACACTGCCTCCTGAATCAGTACCAAAGGACTAGGGGACCCCATAGATAATATGGAGCTGTAATCCTGGACCAGGAATTAGGTGGAGACATGGAGACATGGTGGATACCTATGGGGATCACTTACGTGTGCCATGGGCAGGGACAGAAACAACTGGAGTGGCAGTGCTATCCTGCAGGACTTCATGTGGGTGCCATACCACCACATTCTAGCTCCTCCTAGCATGATAGCCCCTCTGCCCCTCACCTCCACCCGTCTCTCCCTCAGTACAATTGGTTGCCATTATGTATGGACATTCTTTTGTTTGCCTTGTCCCCCCTTTGTGACCTCTTTCTAAGATCCACAAACACCAATTTTTGATGGTTCAAGTATTTTGTACTCTCATCTTTGCCTATAGCCATCTCCAAAGCCTGCCTCCCTCTTTTCCTGAACAGACCTGGGACTCACCTCCATGACCTCTCCACCTGGCCCAGGCAATCTGTCCTCTTATACTGTTCCCCTTAGATCCCAGTCCAGCTTGTGCATGAGGACCCATGAGATATGTTTCAGTTTGCTAAAGCTGCCAGAATGACATATACCAGAAATGGAACAACTTTTATAAAGGGAATTTATTTATTTATTTTATTTTTATTAAGTCACAAGTTTACAGTACTAAGGCTATAAAAATGTCCAAACTAAGGCATCCAGAGAAGGATACCTTGACTCAAGAAAGGCCAATGGATCAGGAACACCTCTGTCAGCTGGAAAAACATGTGACTGGTGTCTGCTGGTCCTTTAGCTGTTCGTTTCAAACAGCTTCCCTGGGGGTGTTATCCTTCTGCATCTCCAAATGTCTGGGTCTTGTGTTGGCTCTGTGCTTCTGTCTGCTCTTTCCAAAATGGACTCCAGTAGGCAGATAAAGACCCACCTTGAATGGGTGGAGATACATCTCCATGGAAACCACCTAATCAAAAGGTCCCACCTATAATTGGGTGGGTCATATCTCCATGGAAACAAATTAATAAAAAAGATCCCACCCAACAATATTGAATGGGGATTAAAGAGCATAGCTTTCTGAGGTACACAGTGGTTTCAAACAGGTACAAGATATTTTTCCAAGTATCTTGCAGGGATCCAGAAGCAGTCTGCCAATGGCTTACCCAGGCAGGAGGCAGTGTGGACTTCTCCTGGGGTAAGAAACATCTGGGCACTTTAAAACTGGCTCTAGTCCAAGGAAAGGGAAGAGCCATTTCCCCCAGTAGGAGACTCTTTCTGAACCCAAGCCTCCCAGAAAAGGCCAGCTCAGCCACAGAGTCCATCAAAACTTCAATTTTATCAGCGACTGCTCTATAGATACCATTTTATGTGCTATTAAACAGAACAATGCAGCTCGCCAGTGAACTCATCTGCAATAACAGCCCATTAAAAGCTTTCCTTAATATGGAACTTTCTAATTAATGTAAATGGGGTGCAAAGCTTGGAAAGCCAAGTTGATTCTAATGTTCAGAAAGTAGGTAAAATAGGAAAGGCCTTATTTTTCATTAGCAATGTGTTAAGAAATCTAATGAAATCTTTATGGCTTGGATATATTACCAGAAATGTCACAATTGCTTTGTTTCCTGCCTCATTTCTCTGCCACCTTTCCCTATAAATATTGCTAGATACAGATTAGATTTGGAAGCAGAATTTCCTTTAGTACAAAAAGGAGGCATGCATTTTGTGTCTGAGCCTCAGGTTCTCAGACTGTTGGAAATTGAAGGGAGCCAAGTAAGGAGGAACCCTAATTCTCAGCTATGTAAGCTGGAAGCCAAACCCCAGAGAATGGAGGGCTAATCTAATTACTTATTTCTTCCTGTTTCTTCCCTCTCTCCCTTCGTTCCTTCCCCCTTCTCTCCCTCTTTTGCCCCACTCCCTCCCTCCCCCCCCACTCTCCCTGAAGTATTTATTGATCACTGTATTAATGAGGTTAAAAGCTAGGTTATACTACATTAACAAATAAAACACATAATTTAAAATTTAAACATCAGGGGTGCAAGGATAGTTCAGCGGTAGAATTCTTGCCTGCCAAGTAAGAGACCTGGGTTTGATTCCCAGTCCATGTACTTCCCAAAAAAACAAACAAAAATTCAAGAAATGGTGCTGCAATAACAGGATACTCACATGGAAAAATAATGAAACTTGAACTCACAGTACAGCATACAAAAAAAAAAATTTTAACATCAGAATATCAAAAGTTTTTCTCTCACCCATACTTCATGATTAAAACACCAAAAGTGTATCCCCTGGCTAAAATACATATTTATCATGAGTCATCAGGGGCTCAGAGGTGCTCATTAGGACCCAACACCTGGTCAGTCATCACGCCGGGGGGCAGAGAGGAGAAAATGGTGAGTTGGGCTCTGGCTCCTAAGCTTCTGCCTGGTTATAATAGGCCACTTCTGCTCACATTTCATTGGTCAACATAAACCATTTCTGCGACATCTAACTTCAAAGGCATCATAGATATAGCAACCTACCATGGTGCTTTGTATATTATTGGCAGACTGCTTCTGAATCCCTAAAAGTCACTTGGCAAACCCTCCCATGGGTCCTTGTGGAGAAGGTGAAGCAATCTTGGAACTGGGGTAAAAAGATGGCTTTCAGAAGGACAGATTCCTTCGGCTAGGTGGAGAGCATCATGGAGGAGGATGCCAGGAAAAAAGGGGATGTCTAGGGGCAAGGCCCCTCCTATGAGCCAGCCAATGTAATAATCTCTATTATCAAGGCAAATTAGCCCCTCAGAGACCAATGGGGGGAAAAGACAACAAACAAACTCAAGGCAGAGCATGATGGGTGCTCTGACAGACAGTACCAAAGCCATAGAGTCAAGTGGCCGTGTCCTGTCTCCCCTCTCCCACTTTCTCCCGGAGCTTTGCTGCAGCTTGTCCTGTGACCACTTCCAGGAGGGAAACCCATGCTCTGCACCAGGTCCCCAGGTATCTGGCCCCAGTTTCACAGACCCTCAACCCAGGGGCTTATGAGAAGGGGAACCATCTGGAAGCAATCAGCCTAGGAAGATCTGAGACTAAGAGAAATGAGGAGTCCGAGAAAGAAAGGATGTTTGTTCAGTTTCCAAGGAAGCATGGTAGGTGTGGGCTAAATCTGATCTCTTCTCAGCTTTCCCATCAGTGCCTATTGCATCTCAAAACCAGGAAATGAGTCACTTTAGGGAATAGCTCTATCACCTGGAGGAGATGGTGGACTGATTCAGGGCAGGGATCCAGGCCCAGCAGCAGGGAGCTAGAGAGTAGGGGAGGGAAACTGAGGCAGGAGACAAGCAGAGGACATTAAAGTCTAAAGATTCTATTAATCAGCCTGCAGTAGTATAGTCTAGTCCAAAGTCTATCTGCTGAAATTTGGCCTAAGTTCTTAGTGGACCGCTGACCATACACACTTACGCTGCAGGCCTTGGGCAGAACTGGTGCTAGAACTCAGGGGAGCCAGGAACTAAGCCCTAGGGAGCGGGAAGCCTTGGTTTTGGTGGAAGTGCTGTGGATAGCCAGATACATGCTTTATGAAAGGATACTCTGCAACAGGCCCTTTGAAAACCCAGACGGAATGCTCCAGCTGGCTTTGTAATCATGTTCCAATCAGCTTTACAGAATTGTGAGATTGATTATTCTGCTGGTCTCACATGGGCTTTAGAGTAAGGCAAGGGGACACCTTAATTCTTCATTGAGCTCCACACACTGATTTGAGGAGACTTTACCTTTTCCATCTATCCCCAAGAGGAAGGGTGTTCAAATTACCTTGAAATTACAATTTAGGCACGTCAAGCCTCAGCCAGGTTGTTTCATTTTCCCAATCACCCTGCACGAGCCAAGGCTGAGAAAGGCAGTAGCTAGCATATCAATTTCTCTTTGGGAACATGGAGAAGTGAGGGAGCGAGAGCGCGTGCTTCAGCTGTCCACTTGGACTACTTTAGGAATGGCATAATTAAGAGGCTCGAGGGAGCAAGACTATGGGTGCCCTAAATTTGGGTCTCCCACAGGATGGTGTGATTTGTGTATCTTCGTCAGCTGAGCAATGCCAAAGCACTCCCACTAGCGTTTCTTTGCTATCATTTTTTTGTCTTGATGAAACATTTGGGATTTCCATATTTCTATCATGAAATGACTATAACTTTGCCATTTGTTTCACCAGTCTGAAAAGTCAAAGAAAATCTTCCTTCAATAAAGAAGGCCCGGGCGGGCCACAGTGGCTCAGCAGGCAAGAATGCTTGCCTGCCATGCCAGAGGACCCGGGTTCAATTCCCGGTGCCTGCCCATGTAAAAAAAAAATAAATAATAATAATAATAATAATAAAGGAGGCCTGACCTGAATCTTGAATGATAACTAGGCATTAGTCAGTTGGAGAAAAGTGGGAAGTGCCCTACAGACAGGAGGAACAGCATATGCCAAGGTCCAGAGGTGCTTGGCTAGAACATAGAGAGTGAGGCAGGAATGGTTGAACAGAAGACAAGGGAAGTCTGACATTCTGAAAAGATTAGAGTCTAAAGGCAGAGGCAAAGGCACGCACAGAGAACAGGTAATGTGGGGTCCTGAGTGTAGTAATGGAGGTATGTGCAGTACAAGAGAAGCCCAGAGTGGAGAATGGTCACCATGGAGACTTGCTAGAGCACGTTGACTTGAGGTCACAACTGGCAACTCATGTCTGGAGGCACAAGGACTTTTTTTTCTCTAAATGACCCTAGATGATCATTAAATGAGTACAGCCCTGTTATAATAATAGCTGAAAAGTAGTAAGTGCTTACTATATGCCAGGAGTATTCTAAGAGCTTTGTAGGAATTATTTAATCTTCCCACAAGCCTATGAGGTGGGTACTGTTAATATCGCCATTCTATAGAGGAGGAAACTAAGCCTCGGGGAGCTAAGCAACTTGCAGAAGGTCATGCAACTAGTAAGTAGTGGGATTGAGAATGCATCCTGAGCCTAGGACCCATAGAACCCAGACCCCATGCACTATACCATCCCCCCCGTGGTCATAAGAAATTAGAGGTTATCTGTTGCTTCTTTCATTCAACAGGTATTTACTGCGCAGAGATTGGGGAGTGGCTTTGTGCTAAGTGTTGCAAATACTGAGTTGAGCAAGATGGCAAGGTACATCTGCACATGGAGCTTCCAGCCTAGTGGGGGAGACAGGAAATAAATGAATAATTAACAAAAATAAAATTTCAGTTTATAATGTAAAAATAAAACAAGGCATCAGGAGAGAAAATATAATTTGAAATAATCTTCAATCCCTTGCAATCCAATGTCCTCCTTTAACAGCTGAAAGGATTGAAGCCGAGAAAAGAGGTGTGACCTACTCAAAGTCATACAGTAAATTGGCATTAGCGCTGGGACAAGAATTGAAGTCTCCTAATAAAGTCCATAGATATTTATTCTGTATCTACGTTGCACCTACCCCTGTACTAGGCACCTAGGCATCCAGTTCCTTGATGGTCACAGTCTCTCCCCTCGTGGATCTTACATTTTCCCTCACACTGTACTCCTGGTTACTTGAAGCTTTGCAACAGACACTTATTTCATCAATTGTCAATTCTACTGAAAGGCGTCTTCCACTTTTATTTCCTCCAATGCTTGGCTCATGGCAGGAGAATCTGAGCAAGAGTCTCCCCTCATCTGCATGACCCAAACTCCTTTGCCACGAACAGAACATTGGGGGAAATGGGATGCAATGCTCAGGCCTTCCTGCTACTTCCCACAGGGGAGATTTCTTTATGAATGACTACATAATGATTTCTCCCCTGACCCTTGAGCCAATGAATAAATGCAAAATTGATTATCTTTTTCAAATGGGGAGTGGGGCAGAGAAGAGAAAGGATATACTCTAGAAGAGCAAAAGGACATTGGCTAATTCTTCATGTGAATAATTTCCCTCCTTTTGCTTCCTCTCAGCCAAGGCAAGAGGCAGTGTGCCCTGGCTGAGCCTATATCTTCCCAGTTGCCCTACTGAGGCCTCATAGCCCTGACCTGAGATCCCACAGGACAGGCTGCCAAGGTGGGAAGTAAGGAAGGCCCTGCCTGTCTCCTCTAGGTATAATTCCTCCCTCTATGGTGCAGCAAGATTGCTGCAGGCGTGGAGAAGAAGGCTATCTTAGAAAAGCTGTCTGTCTCCAAGAACCTACACCCTTCCCCTGCCATCCACCCTCCTCTTTACCTATACTAACTCATTTGATCATCACGACCATCCTACAGGCCAGGTACCATTATATTTTTTATCCCTATTTTATAGACAAGGAAACTGAGACTCAGAGACATGATGCAACTTTCCCGAGGTCACCCAACTAGGGAGTAGAAGAGGGAGGATTTAAACTCAGGTCATTTGACTCCACGGTCTGGACTCTTAGCCGGCGTGATGTAGGACATCTCCTGCCAATACTACCGGTATGCTACCGGAGGTCCCCCCAGTGTCACTGCCGGGCCATCTGTTATGCCTGCACTGTTGTCACTGCTGCTACTCTGCTGACACTGCCGTGGGATTTGTGATACTTCTGCTCCTGGTTCTGCCTGTATTGTCACAACTACAAATTGTTACAGTTAATAGCACAACTCCCCACCAGCTTCCTCTTCCTCCTCTTCTACCTCTTCCCCATTTTCCAAAGCCATCAGCAGTCATCACCCCAGTCCTAGACACTCTGCATGTCTTCTACAGACATTATTCACACATGGGGAACCGAGACTCACAACTAGAAAGTGGCTCAGTGACATCACAAGGCTGACAAGTCTCAGCAGAGAATTTTAGGTCTAGGTCACTTATTACGAGTTCTGTGGAACTTTCAAACTGATACAAATAACTTACACCTGAGAGCCTATTGTTGGGTAAAACCTCACCATGCCAAGTGGGGTCCATGCACCAAGGGGATCAGTGTCACCTCCAAATCTCAGGCCCCACCCTGCATCTACTGAATCAGAGTGATTTGGTTGCACGTTAGGGCAAGCGAAGCACTGGGCTAGAATATGCTCGCCGATCCATGCTGACACCTAATCTAGGAAGCCTCTGTGAAACAGAGCAGATGCCACGGCTCCCATCTGGATCAGGGGAAATGGCTGTGAACAATGGGTGTGAACAGCTGGCTATTTCCTTAGCCCCCTTTTTGTGCAGAGCAAGACATGGGTGTTGTGAGAGGCAAGCATCTACAGGGAATCATGAACTTAGGGGGAAACGTCTGTTGGTGTTATAAATAATCCTGTGTGTGTGTATTGGGGCAGTATAATGAGGGATGGTGTCCCGTTGTCTGCCCAGAAGGACTCTTGCTTGGGCATCTTGTCCCCTGAGAAGAAACCACTTGTGGCAGGACCACCGGACGTGAATGCCACAGCAGGCCCGGGCCTGTGGGTTTCTGGAGCTGGTGCTTTTCCTGAGCACGGCTCAACCTGGGCTCATAGGCAGGTCTCCTTTGCTTTCTACTTTCCCATGTGCAGCTAGTCCCAGTACCTGCCTCCTGTCACCTGCCAAGGCTGGTCCAGCACAAGTGAGGGACTCGCTGTTAATTCTCTTGGACTCTCCCTCTCCACTGTCCCATGCAGTGAAATGAGGGTCTCACCGAGGAGGAAAAGCAGTGGGGAAAGTGGCGTTTGGCCAGGTTATCAAAGGAAGGAGGCCATTGCAAACTGACCTCGGAGACAAGCGGCTGACAGCCTCTCTCCCTCTCTCGCTCTGTGTCTTCCCTTTACATGGGTCCAAACTATCATCACCGTGTTCTTTCTTCTAAAAAGAAAATACACTAGTGTCACTCCCAGGTTTAATTCTGGAGTTGGCCTCCCGCCACTTCTCTCATAAAGCTCGGAATCCTCCTGGGCCTGCCTTCAAGTCCCCCAACTCTCTGAGTTACACCCGTCATTCTGGTCCGCTCCCCTCACACAGACATCATTGCACAGGGTTTCTCCCCATTTCTCAAGCTCCCTAGGCCTTGGTGACTCGGCATCGCCCATCGGGCTGCCCCTTCTGTCTGGAATTCCTTGCCTCCATCTGCTCAGGAGCTTCTGATTCCATTTCAGGCCAGGGATGGTGCCAGGGGCTGCCCAGCACCAGGGGCTGGGCTCATAACCCGCGCCCCTCCTCAGACGTCCCTTTCACAAGGCGTTAGCCCCACAGTGAGGGGCTCGGGGGCTCGGAGTGCAGTTTGGGTGTGACCTTCTCAAAGAGGTCACATGGCTGTAGCCGGGAGCCCCCCACCCCCACCCCGGCAGGTCTCCCCCAGGCAGGTGGCTGGACAGCCCAGCGGCAGGGGAATGGAGCAATAGACAAATCCATATAATGGAGCCATTGATCACTGTCACAGCGCGCAGCCAGCTGTGGCCTGGGGAGGACAGGTTTTTCAGAGATGTTCTCCTGGGGAAAGAATATTCCTGAAGATGAGGCTCCTAAGTGTGCAGATCAGTCAACATGAGGAAGATTCTTTCCTGATGACATCTCCACCAGTTTTGCATCGTCTCCACTTTAAAATGCCTCTGCTTCTGTTCTTGGAACTTGGCGCTGCTGCTTCTCCCTGGCAGGGTGGGAGCTTTCCGTCTTCTACCAGACAATCTCGGATCTTTTCAGCCCTGTTCATCACAGTTTTCGAGTGTAATTGGGGATGCAATTTCCCCCAGCCACTGTGATAATTTGCTGTTGGCAAAATTCAGTCTTTGGGTTCTGGGACTATTTTAATTTGTAAAGCGCGTCCATATTTTTCCCCGAAGAATTTTGTCATCTTTACACCCTCAGATGCTGCTTTATTTGTTGTTGTTTGTTTGTTTGTTTGCTTGATTCTAATTGCTTGCATTTCTATAGCAAGAGAGCAGTACTGGGCTGAGCAGGCGCCCCTTCTTGGCTTCCCACTCTGATAGGAATGTCCTGACTCTTTCACCAGCTGCTGTGAAATGGACTGTGAACTATTCTCCAAGGCCTCACCCAGCAGCCACCACTCACTTCCTATCTTAAAAGTTTGTATTTAGCTGTTTATTTGTTACCACCTGTCTCCCCTCGCTAGAGTGTAAGCTCCACGAGGTCAGAGACTTGGCTTCATCTCCCCCTGGCACCTGGTAGGCACTCAGTACATAAGTGTGACATGATCCATGATGTCCCTCTTCTGGTAAGAAAGCTCTCTTTTTTTCCTGGATCGCAGATACATTGTTTTTTCCTTCAAAAATGGATGCTGAATTTTGTCAAATATGTGCTGGCAACTTTTGAGATGAATTTCGACCTTTGGATAAGATGAATTGTGTTAGTAGAATCTTAATTATAATAATCCTTGAATTTCTGGAATATGTTCTCCTGGACAGTGGTATATTATCCTTTTAAAATTGATTTGCTGGGCTGTGCATTTGTTTTCTTAGGGCTTTGCTCTTTGTGTCAGGCGCCAGCATTTCTAGCGTCCTATGAGAGACCTCCAGCAAAGAAATAAGCTCAGAAACAGGTTTACAACCCTGCCAGCAATGCATGAAACTGCCCATTTACCTTCATTCTAGCAGCACTCTGTATTGCCATTTTAAATTCTCTTTATTATTTTGAACAGCAAACCTAAATATCTCATTTTAATTTGAACGTACCTGATTTTTAGTGAGGTTGAACCCCATTTGTCCCCATTGGTGATATTTATGTGTATTTTCTGTTCATGTCATTTAACAATTTTTTTCTTTTTATTGATTTGTAAGAACATTTTATACTAAGGACATTGACTTTCTCTGCCACATGTATTTATATATGTCCCATTTTGTTGTTTCCTTTCTAATATTATTTAGTGTGGATTTTGACATTTTCAAAACATGATTTCAAACTCTAGTACTCTGGTTTTGTAGGGGTTCATTTTCTTCATTTACTTGCATTTTTAAAAAAGTCCAGACTAGAGATCAAACACCTAGCCACCTTTATTTACTTCTATTTTACAATTTCATTTATTTCACACTTGACCGTATAAAATCCTTGTCTGCAGACCACACCTGACCTTCTCTTGACTCTCACAGCCAAGCAGACCATGCCTCTATCAGGTTTAAGAAGGAAAAGAAACTTATGGTGAAAGGGAGATAGAGGGGACAGGGTTATTGCAGCCGTGCTGAACAGGGTTGAATCCCGCTTTGGGGTCACAGCATTCTTTTTCAGATTTGGGTGTCTAGGGAGAGGCAAGTGAGGCACCTGCAATGCAGAATGCAAGGAGGTAAGAAGCTACGGTTTTGTGACCTGGGCTCCTTACTTGCCTTTTCCTAGTCCCAGCCGTGGGACAGCAGCTTCCCAGACAGCCACCTGTCAGGACCATCCCAGAGGTTCCCTGTGGCCTCAGCTCAAAATTCAACCTGGATCCCCCATGGCCCTTGTCGTGAGATGGCCCCCCTGTCATCCTTGGCTGGTAGTTCCTGATTCAGGTCTTACTGGCAAACATTCCTCCTGGGGTTTCATGAAAGGTGGGTGCAATAGCACAGTAAGCCCTGGGCATGAAATGAAAAGCTGTAGAGGTGAGATCTGATCTCTTGCTTCCTCCTGTGACACTTAACCTTCTCCTGCTCCACGCGCTCTGTGAAATGGTGTTAACACCTGCTCTGCTGGCCACACCGAATTGTGTTAATGGCAAAGCTCTATACATGTGTCCATAATTTCTATTATTGCTACTGCAAATTAATATTGGCATCAGCGGGTCCATTTAAAGTCTGAGGTTGCTGCCACTGGCAGTTTTAGCCTCAAGGCTTTTAGAAGCATCGGCACAGCAGGCAGGTCATTTGGGGATGTGACAATCACAAAGGAGTTAGTTTTATTCCCTCTCAGAGTTCCCATCAATGACAGGATCTTGTCAGTTTACAAATGAAAATCCGAATAGTTAGAAATTATAAGCACCTGCATGAAAATAAAGATTAAAAATGAGTATTTATGAGTTAATAGCCATAGAACTCTATCCCAAAATGCTTCCTCCTGTGACATATACAAGCCTGTCACCCTAGCATACAGCCAGGCACATGGTAGGTTCTCAATAAAATGCAAGTGTCTTCCTTATTTCCTGCTTTGACTGAGATCCTCTTTCCTTTTTTCTAGCCAGAATGTCCTTTTTTCTGTTCAGTGTTCTTTATACTTTACTCAGATATCTTCTACATTGAATTAAGGGTCCTTTATCAAAACTAAGCAAATCCTGTCTTCTTTTGATCTTATTCGCTCTCCAAGCCCAGAGTTCCTATTTCCTTAACAACACTCGTGCTGTGCTATCTTTAATTGCCCCTGTTCAATCAAGGTCAGCGGGAGCTTCTCTCTGACAGGTGGACCCTCTGTTCCTTCCTTACATTTTGGATTGCCAGGAATACCAATGCCCTGTTGTATTGTAGAAGTCTCTTGTTGCAGTGTCTCCTCACCCTCTACCCCCAACAGCTTGAAGACAGCTGCCTCGAGATGCCAGGGGTGAGGGGCTTTGCTAAAAGCGCTGATGGCCTAGCCACATTCTGAACCAGTGAACTTGCAACTTTGGCACCAGACAACATCCCATTTGATGCAGGAACTTCTTCTAAGAGAACCCAGTCTTATCCCCTGTGCATGTAGGCAGGGATAGAACAGATAAAGTCTAGCAGCTCCCCAGGACACAACCAGCACTGCCTTCCTTGTTGAAAAGACTGATTCTGGAACTTACTAGCCAGTGTAGTTGAAACTCCTAAGACTCCTTCCCTCAACCCACAAGTTGGGCTAGAATGTGTGGTATAATGGTGGGATTTTAGGCACTGGACTTGTTGGTTTAGGACTGGAGGACAGCCCTGTGCTCTAAAACTGAGGTTTATTCATTTGTTAAGCAAGTATCTATCGAAGGTCTATACTGTGTCCTAGATGCTGGTGATAGTGCGCTGATCATCACAGACATGGCACCTGCTCCTGTGTTGCTGGCGTCTGACTGGGGCGATATTAATCAGAGAAGCAAACAAATAAATGTAACATTTGCATGTAACAGGGACTGTGACGATTTTCTTCAAAGGGAGCTGCAGAGGGAGGATCTGGAGAAGGGTTTCTATTGCAATTTTTTAGCTGAATAAGTGGTGCCTTTGCTACAGATGTTACGATTAGAGAGGAAGCGCTGTGAGACCTGAGATGGAGTCATCAGTGGGTAGACCCTGAATCACAAAGAAAATGTCAAATAATGATGTCTTCTATGTCCCTATCCCCTCCCAGGCAGGTGGTACAGATCCTGGCCCCGCAATCACCCCATTTCCACCTCTTGTTCACCCCCGGCCCCATCTATAAAGTTGTGTTGGAGGTGCTCTGCAGGACTGCTGCTTTGTACAACTCTAGGAGGCACCATCCACATGGATGCAGCGTGCATCTTGTTCTTCTGAGAATTGTGCAAAATGGCACACTTCTGAGAATTGTGCAAATGGCAGGTCTGGTCCTTTAAGAGCCAATCATGGCACACTGGACTTGGGCAGAGAAGGCTTCCCTGAGGAAATCACAGTAGAGCCCAGAACTGAAGAAGGAGAAGGTGTTAGTCAAAGAGAGGCTGGAAGCACTTGCTGTGCAGAGGGAGCTGCATGGTCACCTGCCTTGAAGTGAGAGAGGCAGGGTCGGTTCCAGGTGGAATGAGGAGACCAGTAGAGAATAAGAACAAGGAACTGTGTGGTCAGCGAGACGGTGTGGGACAGCGAACAGGGCCAGCCCACACAGGATCTGTAGGCTGCACTGCAGATACCTGTTTTTACCCCAAGAACAAAATAAAACCATAGAAGGGCTTTAACGTTTGAACAATAATCCCTATAGATACCATGTACTGAGCGCTTATTATGTCCCAGGCACTCTTCTAGGGGCTTTATTTCTCTTCCAGACCTATGAGATAGGGACTTCCATTGCCCCCACATAACAGATGAAGAAATTCAGGTGCCAAGAAGCTAAGCGATTTTCTCTAAGTCTCACAGCTGGTAGGTGGCAGAGCCCAGGTTCCTAACTACGGCAGGTGGAAGCTGCTGTGGGAAAGGGTGATTGGGGGCAGTCGTTCTTGGATATAGCAGGGAGAAGGCCAGCCTGCCTCCTGAGAGGAATGTCCACCTCTGTGGGTCTGGCCAGGCTGGGTGGCACGGTGTGCCCATGTGTGTGTGTGTGTGGCCAGCACAGGCACCGGTCCCTGTTGTGGCCTTTTATCTGGAGCTGGTACCGAAGGATTCTGACAAGGCAGAGAAGCCTTTATCAGCCCACACAGCTGCTTCTGGGGCTGTTTCCCCAGGCGAGTTAAACAGCAGGGACATGAAGGCATCGGCATTCAGTTCCACTTCCTGGACAAGCTGTACTGCCTTGGGGAGCACCAGGTAACCACTTGAATTAATATGGCTTGGTGTCCACATACTAGGTGAATCCATGGCTGATAGGTGGGCGGGGTGCAGGATTTTGGGGGACCTGGGAGAATGGATAGTGGACACAGAAAGCAGAGGGGACAGGAAGCCAGCTACTGAACCAGGGGAGTCAGTGTTTGGGGGCTGTTTGCTGAGGAAGCAGTAAGGTAAGTAATGAGGGTCTTAATGCAGTGATTATTTAGGTGAGGTGTTCTCATCAGGGAAATTTGATTTTTATGAAACAAAATCACTCAAAATAGCTCAGATTGGCTCTACAGACAATCCTAGGCTGCAGATGAAAAATTACTTGGTGTCATGGAGACAAGACATGTAATTGGAAAGTCAAATACCGAGCTTTCTCTCTGTCTTTCTCTTCTGTATAGTCTCTGCTGCTTGCTTCCTTTGGTCTCTGTTCTCTCCTCCTCTCCACACACTGACTTTGCTCATTGCTTGGCTCTTGGTTTTCCTGCCACCTGTTCTAAAGGGTATGTGTCTTCAGCCCTCAGTGGGATTAATTTTGGTCACCACCAACCCTAGGTCTTTGAGCTCTAACCCCACCCACCTTTAGCTTGGTACATCATCTACCCTCTTAGCAACTGGAGGCAAATTGGCAGATGCATCCAAGGTACTATTGACTCAGAAATGGCAGCTGTGTTTAAGAGAATGGAGAAGGTCATTTTCAACCATAGATTCAGAGTGGAGGGGACATTGGACAGCATTAAAACTCTCCAGGTACACCCAGATTTGGAGACAAGTAATGCATCCCTCCCCTAAGGATCCTTGTGTTGTTGGTGTGTTCTCATGGCTCCCGAATTCTCCCTTCTTGGTATGCAAACACCTGGGCCTCTATAGTGTTTGTCATTGAAAG
This sequence comes from Myrmecophaga tridactyla, assembly GCA_004026745.1. Lineage (NCBI taxonomy): Eukaryota > Metazoa > Chordata > Mammalia > Pilosa > Myrmecophagidae > Myrmecophaga > Myrmecophaga tridactyla. The sequence goes on along the minus strand of PVIY010016751.1, from coordinate 23,140 downwards.
AAAGAGCTAGATTCAGGGAGGCAGGAACTGATGCAGAGCCACCCCTAATAGGTCAATCAGCCCAAGGCAGTGGGGTTCAGCTGCTGCATGGCATTAGCCCATCCATGGCTAAAGATGAACTCAGTACTACAGTATAGGCAAGAAGGCATTAAGAAAGGATCTCCATGGGGTCATTTCTATATTTATATTCAGATATAACATATGTCTTTCATGCAAATTATGATATTTTCCAATGAAGAAGTCATCATCCAAATCAATGGCATGATTCTTTTCACCTCACACGTAAACTGCCCAGCACCGTTTAGTTGTGTAGCCTGCACATAATAAGGAGAGGGTCTCCACTATTCTTCTTCACACCTGGGGGATTTGTGAGCTCTGAGTCCCAGGTCCAGATGTGGACACAATAAAGTGTTACTGTTGCTCTAAGTACTGTCCCGGTCAACAAGTGCAACATGACACTTGTCTCTGAAGCTCTGCTGGGCTCCCACCCTCAACCCCTCCACTTGAAGACCTATGTTTCAAGATCTCAGAGCCCTCCATACCTGAGCCTACCCCTGGAAAAGCTCTGGGGCCTCTCCTCCTCTAAGAGCACTTCCTGTAATGGCTTTGACATCTTCAAATCACACTCCATACCCCTGAGGTTCAAATCACTGCTGGGAGGCAGTGGTCATCTTCTTGGATCCTTCCCTCACACCCTGGATTTGTGCTCATTTGTCCTTCCCAGGGCCTAGTCCATTGCCCCATAACCTGGTGGAGGGTTAACCTGGTCAGTTTGGACAGGAGAAACAGTCCAGCGGTAATGCTCAGTGTGATATCCCTGGGCCAGTCATCTACCTGCCACACCTAGCCACAGGGGCCCAGAGCCTTGCAGAGATGTTCCAGGAAATCATGAGCCCTGCATCTCTGGTCTGAGTTGAAACAAAGCCATTAGTCACCTTTAAGGACAAAGCGTTGAGTCCTTCCAGCCAGTTCTTTCCATCAAGTCTGTCTCGGTGGCTGATTCTCAGTGATTCTCACAGTCCAGTGCAGCTCGTAACTTACAGCGGCTCCCAGTTCACTCAGACTAGAAGCCAAAGCCTTACAAGAACTTACAGGGCTCTGTGTGACCCCCACAACCCTGCCATGTCGCCCCTCTGACACCAGCTCCCACTCTTCTCCGCTTTGCTCGCTGGGCTGCAGCCACACTGACCTCTGTGCTGCTCCTCAAAGAAACCAGGCTTCACCCCAATTTACGACCTTTCCTCAAGCTGTTCGCTCTTCCTGGAAAGCTCTTCTCTTAGATATCCACTTAGCCAACTCCTTCACCCCTGTAAAGTCCTTACTCAAGTTTCACCTTCTCCACAAGCCCTGACCAACCTGGTGAATAGTTCAACCTGCTTCCCTCTCCCCCAGAACTCCTCACCTGGCTCTGTTGTTTGTTTTGCTTTGTTTTCAATAATACTTATCATGTGCTAAAGGATTATGATTTAGTATATTATCAATATCTCCCCTCCCCCCACTTTCCCCACCACTCCAAAGTAAACTCCTGGAGGGCAGGGGGCTTCAGCAGTTTGTTCATTGACACATCTCAAATGCCGGAAGTAATGGCTAATTCATATTGCTTTTCAATAAATATTTGTTGTATCACGTTGAATGAGTCCATGATTTCCCCCAAATACTCTCAAGGACATGCTTTGATGTTTCAAATGAGGTCTGAGTAACCCACGTGTTGCCCTCCTGAGTCCTGGGCATTTCATTGCCACGGCCTCTCCACCCACCTGGACACATTTCCACTTTACAACAAAACTGTTTTGTGGATGAGGAAACAGAATCCTGTTGGATAATCACCCCGCTGCTACACATCCTAGCCGGAAACCAGCCCTGGGGGCCCAAGATCAAGGTCAGGCTGTTACATCTTTCATAATCTGAAAGTTCTTCCTTTCATTCTACTTGCATCTTTACTGATACATTCAAAACAATTTCTTTCTATTCTGCATCCCCTCCAAATAAAGGTGGGGAAGGGGTTATATCTATAAAGAAATACAAAACAAGAATCCATGAAGTACTCTTTACTATGAGGGAAAAAAGAAAGAGACATTTTCCTTTCCAGTTTGCAGTTCAGCTTTTCCTTACAGTGGGTACCTAATGAGGCGAGACCAGCCGATCAGGCTGTTCACTGCCTGGTTCCATTCTGCCACCCCCTGCTGAGGACACCACCCCTCCATACGGCCTCTCGGTAAGGCCCTCACTGGAGCCACGCAGAGCAGCTGGAGCCGCTGGAGTAGCTGGAAGCAAAGGAGGGCTTGTGTGGCTCCAGCGTGCATGCGCCTCCAGGGCTGCCCACAGGCAGGAAGGCACAGGGTAAGACGCACCGAGGCCCCTGGCACCAAAGCCGTTCTAGATGATTCCTGGATGCATCGTAGTTTTGCCTCTGGGCGCATGTGTTACTCAGGTGGGACAGAAGGAAGAACTGGACTGAGAGGGCAGGGCCCGTGGGAACCGGGCAGCTGGGAATGGAAGCATGCGCAGGAGTCTCTGAGGACCTGGGGCATCCAATTTCTATGTTTATCCTAAGAAGAAGTGGATTTTTTAAAAGGGCAAAACACCACCTTAGCCACAGTTAGATACGTCCCAATCCCGAAATAGACATGGAGGACGTGGAATATGTGTCTCTCAGAGATAGCAAGCCCAGGCACCACCCCTCTGCCTGGACCGCACCCCCCCCACCCCAGCAGATAAGGGTGGCCTGGCCTGGCCTGGGAGACCTGAGTGCGCCACAAGAGAGCCCTCTGGCCCCTCAGCAGCCTTTAGATGCTCCGGGGGGACGGATGGGGCATAGACGCTGTGGTTCTTGCGGGCCAAGCTGAAGGACGGGCCTGGCTCTGCCCTGTGACAGCTTTGGAAAGACCCTGAGGGTGGGGGTGGGGGGCAGAGAGCACAAGCCCCCAAGACTGCAGGCTGAGGGGGGCCCAGCTCCTGGCAGCACCCCTCCAGGTGCCGCAGGGAAAGTCTTGGAAGCTCCAAGTCACCTGAGTTCTCAGCCTCGGTGCCTCTCTCAACACAACCAGATGCCTTCCCACAAAATCTGCCTCATTTTGTCCACTCAATAATCCTCATTTTACAGATAACAGCGCGAGGCTCAGGGAAGTCGTTGCTCCAGATTGTGCATTCTTAACGGGGGTGATATCGCCCCCAAGAGGTGAAAATCGGTTCTCGGTGGGAGAGGGTTGATAGTATCTCACTACTTATAAAGCGCAGCTCTGCAAACGGAGCATGCGATGCAGCATTGTAGAATTAAAATTTCTTGGGGGGAGGGCAGTTAAGGAGAACGCGTCTAAATAGGCTTATTTGGAAGGGATATTGAAGAACATAATATTAAAAAGGTTGAGAAACGCTGGTCTAGGCCAGTACTCTCGAGTCACTGGCAACGTGGTTATTGAGCGCTGAGAAATGTGCCAGGTCCAAATCAAGATGTGCAGTAAGTGTAAAATATGCACCAGATTCCGAGCACTCAGCGTGAGAAACAAAATCTCATGAACGCATTGATAATTTTATGTTGATGACATCTTGAATGAATAACATTGTGGATATATTGAGTTAAATATACATTCCTAAAGTTAATGTCACCTGTTTCCTTTTATTTTTTAAAATGTGGCCCCAGGAAAATATGGAATCTCCAATGTGGCTCTTATTCTGTTTCTCTGACTCCCCATCCAGGCTGCTTGTTGCCCCATAGCTGCCCCCTTCGAGATGACCCACTTGTCCTGTGATCTCATGCTGCCCCCAACTATTCTGAACCATTTCCTCCCTGCTTGCTCTCCTGGGAGTACCGTGCGAATGGAGCTGCAAAGCTCTCTCCAGCTGTGAGGTTGGACCCAGCTGTGAGCCAGGGGTCACTGTAAAATTGAAGGGTGTAGGCTCCCCAAAGACCCATTTCACATGAAATGGCCATCACTTACAGAGCCATTGCACCTGTCGGGTCTGCTTCTAGGTAAATACCACTGGGGTAAGGTGAGAGAGAGAAAGAGAGAGAGAGAGAGAGAGCTTCTGTCTAGGAACCAGCGGACGAGAGTGTTAGCGTAAATGATCATTTTAACCAAGAAGGGAGAAAATCAAAAGCTTTCATGTCTTGTGGGGAAAGGAGATATCACAAAAAGGGGGGACTCTCAGAAAACCTTTCCATAATAAATAGGGGCTAATAAAATATCTTAGAGTGCTGCTCTGCAGGGCTGAACTGATATTCAGAACTCCCATCTGTCCACCATCTTATTCTTTCCTAGTACCTGATGGGGGGGGGGGGCGAGGAGAAAATCAATTCTATTTTAATTTCATGAGAAAAGTGCAGAATGAAAGGGAAGTGTAAGAGAGTGAAATTTCAGCTTTCAGTTCCATGCTGGGCCAGCATGTGTGATTACGAAATCAGTGGATTTCTCCTTCGAAAGGCCTCTTGAATCTGCCCCCTGTCTTTGCCTTTGATAAGGGAGCAGGGAAGCTCCAAGCAGGAAGGAGAAACCTGGGGTGCTTGAGAAAAATGCAGTCCAGCAGCAGGCCCCCTCATCTCCCATCCCTCCAAATTTACTTTCACCCCAGCTCCACTAAACTTTGGCCACCATATACCCAACTCTCTAACCAGGACCTCTCCCTGCCCCTCAGAACCAGATCATGTCCTCTTGTTCTAGCTGATCCTTCGACAAACGGCCCCCAGATCACAACTTGTCCCCTCTCTTGTGAGCGAAGTCTTCCTAGAGCAGAGTTTCTGGTCTCCCAGCACCTGGAAGCAAGACTGCCCACTCTTGATGTCAGCCCAGAGCTCTGAGGTTAATCACACTGCAGGGTTCCAAGCCTGGCTCTGCCTCCTGCCTATCTTCCCTAAGCCTCAGTTTCCTCCTCTGTGAAGAGGGGACTACAATGGTACCCACCTCATCAACTTGGGATGATTAAATGAGTAATGCATACAAAGTACTTTAGCGTGGCATTGGGCAGATAGAGTGGCAATAAACATTCACTCATATCTGTCATCATTACTGTAATGAATTGCTAAAGAAGGGTGGAGCAAAAGGTTGAGTTTTTGGCATCCATCTTTGTAAGCCCATGATTCCAACATAGCCTTTCAGTGTGATTTGGCACCCATTTTTTTTTTCTATTTTTGCTTTTAAGATAATTTTAGACTTACAGATAAGTTGCAAAATTAGTAGAGAATTCCCATATATGCATCACCCAGCTTCCCCAAATAAGAGCATTTATATGAACATAGTACAATTATCGAAACCCTGAAATTACAGTGATTCAATGCTAGTCTACATACCTTATTTGAATTTCACTTTCTTTTCCAGTAACATTTTTTTTCCTGGTCCAGAGCTTAACTAGGATACCACGTTGATTTAGTTGCCATTACTCCTTGGTCTCCTCCATTCTGGCACAACCCTTCTGCTTTCTTTGTCTTTTATGGCCTTGGCACTTTTGAAGAGTGTTGGTCAGTTATTTTGTAGACCATCTTATAGTATGAGTTTATCTAATGTTTTCTCATGATTAGGTCAAGATCATGTATTTTTAGCAAAAGTCCTGCAAAAGTGTTATGCCTTTCTCAGAGCCTTTAATCAGGAGGCACATGATGGTGATATGTCTTATTATTTGTGATATTAAACTTAATCACTAGCATTTATTGGGCATCTCCTATAGTTCACTCTTGGAATACAAAAGTAAATAAAATATTATCCATGCTCTCAATAAATTCTTTTCTATTGAACTAATGATGTGCTAGTTACTATGCCGTGTAACAAGTCATCCTACAACTTAGTGGCTTAAAATAACTATCTTATTATGTATACAGATTCTGTGGGTCAGGAATTTATAGGGCACAGCAGGGATGGCTTCTTTCAGCTCCATGATGTCCATTTGAGGAGACCCAAATGGCTAGGGGTGACTTAACAGCTGAAACTGGCACCCTCCAGAGGCTTCCTCACTTTCATGTCTGGTGCTGGAAAGGTAGGACTCAAAGAATGGACTCAGCTGGGGCTCTTGACCAGCACCTACAGCCACGGCCTCCTCATGTGGTCTGTGCTTCCTCACTGCATGACCATCTCACAATAGACTCCTCAGGCTGCAGCCATGAGGGTCCCGGGGGACAAGGAGGAAGCCAGATAACATCACTTCTGCTACATTCCATTGATCAAAGCAGTCACAGGAATGCCTAGACCCCATGTCGTAATGGCAGGAGGTGTTTCAGAAACCACTGAAAATGGGGAAAGCATGGAAGGACTTTCTACTTACACAGATTTGAAAAGTCAGGACAAAGGACAAGAGCTTTTCCAACTTGGGCCTCATTATTTATTAAATATTTAATTATTGAGCACCAACTCTGGGCCAGACAGCCACGGACCCAGCTGCCAGGGATGCTCGCTGAGGGAGCAGCTGCTCTCGTGGGAGGCAGGAGGCCCAGACAGACCCACTGGAAGCCCCGTAGTGTGCCAACTGCAAACACCCACAGCCCATCCTCCCACTAGCCACTGGTCACATATGGAAATGCACAGGAGGCTAAGGGCAAGGCGGCAGGTGGGCTGGAAAGTGCTAGCTTTGGCATCAGAGCGACCTCATTTCAAATCCCAGCTGTACTACATTCAGGGTTTGTTACAGTTCCATTCTTAATCCTCATTTATTCAGTAAATCTTATTGACTCCCATTCAGTGCCAGGCTAGGCACTTGGCAGATATAGCAATAAATAAACAGAATCCAGGCACTCCTCTCCATAAAGGGTCTCCCCAGGATGTCTTCCAGGAAGGCCATTGGCATGGTTGCAAGCTTCCATAGAGCTGGGTCATGGGATGCTTCAACTTCTCTCACATCCCTTACCCAATGCCAACTGGAGAGGATTTGGTCACGCGACTTAGCAACATAACCCAGTTAAACTAAGCAGATTGGAAATCAGCTGAGTATCAAGTTGGACGGCAAGGAGCTTACACTTAGGAAACCAAGAAGCAATGCAATGCAGACTAAAAACAACTGGGAATATCAGGAGACAGACTCATTAAGTAAGACAGTTTCTGTGAAAATAACAAAATCATAGCACCCAGGACACCCTGGCATGAGATTAAAAGCTGAAAGGAGATTTCAGCTTCATATTATTAAGCTGCATTATGACAGCTTAGAAAGAAAGAGTTTAGAGCCATCAGAGTTGAAGGTGGCCCTGTTATGGGACTCTGAAGGCGTCCTTTGAAATTCAGAGCAATTTGAAAGAGTGAAACTGTCAGAATATCCCTCCCTTGCTGGGCGGGGATGGGAAAGGAGGAGACTGGGAACTAGCCCGTTGATGAAGGCTGGGAGACCCTGTGGTCCTGGGAGGAAGAGCTTCTAGCCACAGAGACAGGTTAGCCTAAAATCCATCTGGGAGCTGAGGTGAGTTAGAGAAGCGAGTGGGGCAGGTGGTGAGCGCTCAGGGCATGTCAGCCCTCCATGTTATCACCTACTGACCAGCCGCACCATTTCAGTGCTGGATGGTGAATGCTGAGGACTCAGGCCAGCTGGGTTCTGAGCTTGCTTTCTCCTAGTGTTGGTCCCAGAGCCACCAGGAAGCCAGCTGAAGTCAGAACACAGGATTTCCATGGGAAATAAAAAATAAAAAAAAAAACATGTTGGGCAGCTGACTTCCCCTTCTGCAATGCCTTTTTGATGAGTGGGGACCCCGGGAGCCGAGGTAAGGCTGAAACAAAGTCCCTGCAGGGCGACAGTGGAACCATCACGCACGGCTGTCACCACCACGCCCCGCCCCGCCATCACCGCGTCCTTCCCTGCGCTGGCGGCCCTGACACAGCAAGCCACGCCTCCGGGCGGGGCCTCTGACCCTGGCTTGGGAACCAGAGGAGTCTCCCAGACCCCTGTCTAAGGGCTTTGCAGCTCCATCCAGCAGAGCATTTTGGCTGGTGCAGTTGCAAATTGTAACCTGGTCACTCAACTCTTCGGAAGTGGAGGATCTGGGTTTCAAAACAGTTCTGCCACTCTAAAATCCAGTGGTCTTCCCTCCCTGGTCAGCAGCATCAGAATGAGCAGGCCAGTAAAGACGCTCAGCAGGTCCTTCCCAGTGGTTGCCGGCCTTGGAAGGCTCATCCACACTCAGGCCTGGTCCCTGCGGTGGCCCCGTCTTATTCCTACATTTCTAGGGATCTCCTCCTTATCCAGCCAGGAGACAGCTCTCAGACTCACTGCCTCCTCTCCGTCCCTTAGGCTTCTGGTCTGATCCAGGCCTCTGTGCCACTTGCCACACCCTCCACAGGGGCCACTGTGTCATTTCTCCTTCTACCTGCATGCCAAGGAACGTGCTTCTCCAAATCTGGCATGCATGGGCATCAGCTGGACAGCTTGTACAAGTGCAGATTCCTGGGCCCCACCCCCAGACGTTCTGATCAGTAGGTATGAAATGGGCCCACAAATGCGAATTTCTAACCAGCCCCCAGGAGCTGCTGAGCTGCCTCCTCAAAGTAAACCACACTTTCATCAGTACTGTTCTTATCAACAACTACCATCCCTTTTAATGACTCTGCATTACCCTCAGGGTGCCACCTAAGCCTTTGAGTATCCACATAAAGGCTCCCATAATCTGGCCCCAGAGCATGGCTGCCATAGATGGTTGCATAGTTGCACACTGCACAAAAACACTCCCCAGGGATAAAATCCACTAAACTCCCGGCTCTCTCAGGAGGAATGTGAGAGGCACTAAGGAGGGCGTCTTTTTTTCTTCCCACACAGACACCCTCAGTTCACTGAAGTACATGATTGGGGGGAGGGGTCAATTGAGGAGGAGCTGCAGCTGCCTAGAGACACATCCTTTCTGATTTGCCCAAAAGCGCTCCACAGGCCAGCCCAAGAGCCTCCCCCAGCCTCCTCTCCCATCACTTTCTTACTGGAACCACTCTCTCTCCCATCCCTCTCTTTTATATATCTTTACACCCTAAGGGAATCCTTCCTGGTCTTGGACATTGATCAGTTTCCTCAGATGCTCCTGAAAACCGGAGGCCACTGGCCTAGCCCAGCATCTCTCAGCTCCAGCAGGAAGCTGTCCCTACGCTCTCTGGCAAACCAGTTACTCCTAGATCTGAGTTTCCTGTAATATTCAGCAATGTCTCTGTCCCCAGGGTTAGGAAATACCTTCCCCTCTCCGTAGCCCAGGGCACAGAGCTTAGCGTGGAGTGAGTGCTCCGTGAGCAGTTGTTGATTTGAATGATTAAAGCTCAACAGAAGCTCAAGCAATAGCTGTTATTGAGCGAAGTGGCAGGTATTAGAAACACCAGGAACATGGTATGAGTGTCCGTCTTAGTCGTTTGTCTGTCATTGCACTCCTCAACCCTGTAGGTAAAAAAAAGACCACCGTGGACTGAGGTCACTAGCGTGTGTATTGCAGATATCTGTACCTTCAACACTCGTCTTCGGAAGGAACGTGGATTCATGCTTTATTTTTAGATTCTCAGGAAACCACAGAGCCAACACTGTGCTCTCTAACATGAAGTGATTGCCTTGAGCTTGTCTCCTGTTGGACTGTTTGCCTCTGGGGCCACGGGGATGGCAAAGACCATACCTCCAGGCAGGTCTACAACTGGTCAAACAAAGGGGGAAATGGTTTAACTATTTCTTTTAGAGCTTATATAAAGATTAAAAAAAAGGAAAAAAGGACCCAAGGATTGCTGCTGGCCAAAATGCTACCCATGGACAGTCTGATAAAGACTGATTAAAGAAATACTTGCATGGGTTAAATGTAAAATCAGCCCTGCAAAGGTGAGATACGTGACTTTGGGAAAGTAAGAGAATCTGGGTGTCAGAGAAGGTATTCATGAAAAGAATCATTTTAACTGAGGTCTAAGAGTAAGGGGAAGCTAAGTAGTTAAAGGGAAGGCATGGGGAGCTGACAGAATGGCTGGTGCAAGAGCCCTGTGGTAAGAGGGACCATGACTCTTTCCAACTACTGAAATAATGCCTGGGGTCCGAGGGGGAGGATGGGAAGGGCCAAAGAGTTCAGCAGATGCCGGTTTATGCATGTCCTTCAGACCCATAAAGGATTTGAACTTAATCCCCAAAGCTAAGGGAAACCATTGCTCTTTTGGTTCTAAGTAAAGGAGTGATCCGATTGGACCTTCGTTAGGAAGGTCTGGCCCTGCCTTCCACATGGGGAACCCTACAACAGTGGCCAGAGGAGAAAGGGGATGCCTGTGAGCCCTCTGTTGCAGCCAAAGCACAACAAAACCCTGGAGCCCAGGGCTGATATGAAGCTCTGCAGCCTTCCCCCACTAACCCTTTGTTTTGTGTTTGCTGTTCGAGCAATCTTCCCTTTTCTCTGCTTCCAAACAAAGCTTTATTTTTGCATTATGTGTTTTTGGACCACAGTTTCATCCCATTCCATTTTTCTCACCTTCCTTCTCCCACACCTCCCCCCCACCCCCCACCTGGTCCCCCACCAACTTCATAAAACTTGCAAGCTAAATTTTTCAAAGACTGTTTCTGACAAAGCAGTGGGAATTAGATTTGGTGAAGCCCTTCATAAAAAATTGAAGACATGCTATATTAACATACGTTGATTTATTCATAGTGTTTCATTACAAGTAAGTGAGGATCCTGTAATACCAGGAAAGGTTAGGAGAGCAGGGGAGCACGGTATATTATATTGACAGCTTGCTGGAAACTGACTCATTTTTTGGATTGGATTTGGAGCGCAGAAAAGGAATTGGTTAGTAAATAAAGCATGAGTTTTACCTCCCAGGGTCTGTATATCAACATAAGTTGCCACCAGCCCAGACCGGCAGACTCAGATGGAATTTGCAAGGCATGCATGGACACAGCTCCTCCTCTGGGGTACAGGGTTCACTGCCACAGGCACAGCTGTCTTGGGCATCTCCCTTCTCCTGGTCCTGGGGAGCCTGGGATCAAGACAGCACAAGGAAAGCTCCTCTCACCCTCATTTGCTCACCACTCTCCAGGCACACTGGATTTTCCTTATTTCTCCCAAGCTTCTCCCACCTCAGGCCTTTGTCCCTCTGCCTAGAACACTACTCCTTTGCTCTAACTCTGTATCAACCTTCAGGTATTAATTCAGTTATCCTTGAGATGTGTCCCTGTCCACTCTGTCTTAGTTGGGAGTTTTTTAGAAGGAGACCCTAAAAATTCAAGCACAGGGGTGCAAGGGTAGTTCAGTGGTAGAATTCTCACCTGCCATGCGGGAGACCCGGGTTCGATTCCCGACCCATGCACTTTCCAAACAAAAGGAGAAACCAACAAAAACAAACAAAGAAAAAATTCAAAAAATGGTGCTGAAATAAGGGGATAATCTCATGGAAAAAGAATGAAATGTGACCCTGCCATACAGCATACAAAAAAAAAAAAAAAAACAATTCAAGCAAACAGTGAGAAGTTTAGGAAATACCAGTCGAAGGGTAGGGAATGGGGAAGAGAATGGAAAGCCCTGAGCAGTGATGTCTCCAAATTCACTACCTGTGGAGGCAGGTGGAGCTGGGTCCATCAGGGAAACTGGGAAACAGTGCAGAGTATGCTGGTCCTTGAGTGGGAGAGGCTGGGGGATTGAGGCCCTGACTCCCCAGTCCCTGGTTGAGGGTTGCAGGGCTATGGGCACCCTGCCAAGCACCCGTGGAAAAAGGCTCCAAGCAGAGAGAGGTGGAGGCTTGCAGGTTTTGCCTCTGAGAAGGGTTGTTAGTTGGGGTGACCAGAAGGAACACAGTGGATAGGCCCAACAGTGCAACTTAAAGCTAGTGGCCAGGGACCTATGGGAAGGATGTGTGCCCTCAGGCTCTTCCTGCAAAATGCTCAAATCCATCAGCTCCCAGCCAGTCTCCTCTGGAGCTCATTCTGCTTCCAGCAACATCTAGCCTTTCTCCTCTGGGATTGTGGGAAATTTACCTCTCCATGTGGAATCTATCACTGCACTGCCACTGCCAAATGAAAGAGAGCACTCACCTATTTCTAAAGAACTTTTGGTACCATTGCCAGAAAGAGCAAATTGCTTATTTTAATGTGTGTTCGAAATAAAGTTGATGCATTCCCTTTCTGCCTGGGTTTGGCTGTCCTGTCAAGTACGGGACATTCCTGATGAAACTTAAAGTGAAGAGAAGCAGTCTGTGTAGCTGGCTGACCTCTCGTTAGGATGGAAGCCACTCGAGGGCAGGCCCTGGCTTGTGCTCACACACAGGGCTGGGGCTGGAATACAGGGTACATGGGAAACCTTGTGAATGCATGAATAAGTGAATGAAAGAACAGATGGTTCAACTAGTGAAAGTTGTCTGTAGGCCAAGCCTTGTGGCTTAGAACAAAGAGCACCAAGTCAGCACAAGAATGCGTGATCTTGAACTTCATGCCACACCCTGGAAGAGTCTCGCCAGCCCAGGGTGGAGCCAAAGGACCCAAACACAAAAGAGTATATGCTGTATGATCCCCTAGGTTTAAAGTTCACAACCAGGCAAAGCTTGTCTATGCTTACAGAAGTCAGGATAGAGTTGTCCTTTGGGGGTTGAAGGGGACATGAGGGCAAAGTCTGAGGTCTTCTAATGTTTCGTCTCTCTATTTGGGTACTAATTGCAAGGTCATGGTCAATTTGTGAAAATGCATTGCGCTGTATACATTTCTGCATGTATATTATGCTTTAGCAAAATATTTTTAGTGGGACAAACTACATCAAACGAAATACCATGTTCACCACTTAATAACTATGTCATTGGACATTATTCCAGCACCAGTGCCAGCCTGCCAGTTGTTTATTAGTGTTCATGGCCAGTGCAGAAACGGAGAATGGGAACCTAGGAACTTGTATAGTAATTCGGTGTTGATGGGGTACTCTGGGTATGATCAGCAGGCATTTCCCATTGCAGTTTAGTTATTGCCAGACCCATATAATGAGTCTGATGTGATGTGATCTTTATAGTATATCTGTCTACAATGGATTGGAAAAGCCAAAACTGGGTCTTTACTGAAGATAGTTTGAAAAATGCTGACTCAGGGCAAGCTACTTACAGCTCAGCCTCAGTTTCTTCATCAGTAAAATGGGAATAACCATCCTGATGCCCACAAGGGTTTGAGGAAGACAAATGAGATCAATATGAGCAAGCAAATACCACCTATGAGCGAGGAATATGGGACATGGGCTCTGCATGTTTAGCAGGGCTTCCAGGTGATTCTAATTACGTGCCCCCCCCCCCCACTGCTGACAGCTGTCTGTCCAGAATGGTGGGCACTGGCCACGCAGGATGCCTGCACTTTTGAAATGTGGCTTGCCCAGGTCGAGATGCACTGTGAGGGTAAAACACTAGCGTGGATCTCGAAAACTTAATATGAATAAAAAACGTAAAATTATCTGTTTGCTTTTTTTTTGTACTGATTGCTTATTGAGATGATAATATTTTGGATGTACTGGGTTCAACAAAATACCTTATTAAAACTCCCTTTCTACCTTTAATCCTTTTAACTTGACTACCAGGAAATCCCCATTACAAATGTGGCGCGACTTACATCTCCGTGGGACAGCGCCACCCCGGGGCATCCGTGGTGGTGTAGAGGCGCGGGACACCCTGTTGCATGGTCCATGCCCAGCAGCTCAGCAGAACGTGCTGCTGGAGCTCTCATGCCTTCTCCTGCCCTCCACCCCCACTGTGCCTCCAAGGGGGCGAGACGCTTACCGGCTTGTTTGCTGGCTTCTTGTACAGATCAACTACAAGGCTGTTGGCTCCCTGGACCCGAGTGCCGACCTCTCCAGCCAGAGGGGAAAAGTGTTCAAGCTCCGGAACGAAACCCACCACCTCTTCGTGGGCCTGTACCCGGGGACGACCTACTCCTTCACCATCAAAGCCAGCACAGCGAAGGGCTTCGGGCCCCCTGTCACCACTCGGATCGCCACCAAAATTTCAGGTATCTCCTACAAAGGGAAGAGGCGGGGACGTGTTTTTTCCTGTTCCTAATTTTCCTGGGAGTGGGAAGGATCTGAACCAACAGTTATCTGCATCACTAAAGCAATTAGGACTATACAGTTGCTACTGTGTTAGAGGACACGATGAAGACACAATCTATGAGACGCCTGAAGTGTAAACCATGTATTAATTAGACAGTGATTCACCAAACACTTTAGCACAGGGTTGTAATAAATAATACTGTTTTTTGCATAAAAACTGGTTTGTAGAAAGGTGACTTATTGTCAGGAATATTCCTTTTGGCAGGGCAGGACAGAGCACATGTTCTCATGAGATATCTGATTGAATGAATGAATAAATGAATGATTGGGACAGAGCCATGCAAGCCACGATTGCCACCTTCCCTCACCAGGTGGACCCCTCCACCACTAGACTGCACCACAGCAGAATGATCTCAAAACCCGCCTTACAATTTCCATTTTTCAAAAACTAGACCAGTGTGCGATTCTTATCTGCAGCTATACATGATTTGCATAAACTCAAACCTATAGTGTTTGTAGCTTAATGTTTCCACTTATCCTCACACCATCAGCACTCCCCATGGTGCTACGTTGCCTTCTCAGTATGGTTCTGGCAAGTGTATGGACACTAGATTTAATTAAGTGGTTGACTATACTGGGTGTCTCCATGTTTTTATAAAATAACATTTCAGTAAAAATGTTATGGAATTAGTTTGGATCATAACTTTAGGATTACATTCCAGAAATTGAAATACTGACTTAAAAGGATATAGGCCTTGGTAACACTTCATACAAATGGCTAAATTACCTGCCAAAGGGATTAAATTTAATCACTCTCCTATCAGCTGGGTGTGACAGAGGTGGTCTTCCAAACACACGCATACGCGCGCACACACACACACACACACGCACAGAGTAGAGGGGAGCTAGTTCATCTCTCCTATCATTTGCATTTTAAATATGTCTATCAAGGTTGACAGTGTTTTCACGTGTCTGTTAAGTAGTTGCATGCCCTGTGTGTGTGTCTCTTCACCTGGTGTGGGACCTTTTGGTTCAGGGGAGTTTCTGGCCATATCATTACCAGCCCCCCCCCTGGCTGCACAGCATGCTGAAGGAACCTACTGGAAGTAGGGCCTTTTGCAGAAAATACTGGGGGACTTTCCAGGCTCCCTGCTCTAGTCACTTGTAAGAATGGCACTGAGGGGAGTTGGTGAGTGCGTCTGCGGCCTATGCCACACTCACCTCCCGTCTCTGTTCCCTGCCCAGCCCCTTCGATGCCCGAATATGACAGCGACGCCCCACTGAATGAAACGGACACCACCATCACGGTCATGCTGAAGCCTGCTCAGTCCCGGGGAGCCCCCGTCAGGTGAGAAAGGGCGCTTGATTTGGAGTTTGCGGGTTTCATTCTCTGCACCCTACATGCCTTCCGCTAACTCACGTCACTGGCAATGCCCATGGACAAGGCTGGCCAGGGGGCAAAGCTTCCCAGGGGGACTGGAGCCTCCCACTGAGCTTGGAGCCTCTCACCCCACAATGGAGTGTTGGGGCCGAGCAGAGGGAACATGCTGATGGGGAACTCAGAAGAGCTGGGAAAGAACTTTCTGGAACATACCTTACAGTTAATTTAGACAAGTGACGTCTGACCACAATGAATGGTTAACATTGCTTCAGCCTAAAGGTCAAGGCAGGAGTGGTGGGATGAGAACGGAGCCTGGAAACCTGTCTCCCGGCAGGATCATGTTTCCATGTTTAGGTGCCAATGATAAACAATATAATTACTGAATTTTTAGAACAATCTGCTCAGTGATCAAAAATGGGATGAGACCTTGGTTCTGGTCCAGTCTAGGGCCTTAGAGTCCTCAAGTCCCACAAGAGCTCACAAGTCAAGACCACATAGCTAAGTTCAACAAGAGGCCATAGGGGTTTAGTGTGTAGCATCTCAGAAGTTAAGCTGACCCAGGGCAGGCAGTGGACATATATCTCTGCACTTGGCACAAAGGAAGCAGCTCCTGTACTGACTTCAGATTTTGCTCAGAGCAGGTCACAGTCCCCTTGACATGAAACAGAGTATTATGTGAAGCAGCTATCAAATTGATTCCATTTACTTCAGCAAACATGTAGTAAGTATGTACCAGGAATGGGAGAGAGAAGAGGACACAGAGGATGAATTGACTCATTTATCCATTCATTCACTTACCCAACAAACATTTATTGAGCATCTACTCTGTGTCAGGCACCATTTAAATGCTTGGGGATATGGTAGTGAACTATCTATGAGTAAATCATGTCATAAAAATGTCAAATTCTAGTTGGGGAGACAAAAACCTGAATAGTTACAATGCAACCTTATGAAGCTATGCCTGGGTCATTGTGACCTCAGAGGAAGTGATGCTGAGAGCTATTCTAAGTGATGTATCAGATAAAGTGTAAGGTCCAACATGAGCAAAGGTATGGAAGAGAAAAACATGCTGTAATGAGGATAACCAAGAGTGGTCAGACTTGCTATGCTATAGTTACTATAGTCTAAAGGTCAAGGCAGGGGTGGTGGGATGACAATGGGGCCGTGTTTGAGAAGTTTAAGCTTGTAGACAAAGCAATGGGGAGCCACTGTAGTGTTCTGTGCAGTGCCACACACTGGATTCTGAAAGACCAGCCAGGAAGGAGGCTATTGTGATGGTCTCGATATCTGCTTTCCATACTGGATCCAACCTTGCCTGCAATTTGCAAGTTCTAGTCCATTCTGAAGTCTTTGGAAATGCTCCACCCTAAGCAATGGCCAGGCAAGTCTTCAGAACTTGCCACAATTGTGTGTAGTATCTGTGGGACACCCAGACACGGAGCTTTTGCCTTATATTCTACTCATGGGTTGTTCTAGGACTGTGCTACCCATGAAGAGCCAAAACAGATGGGAGCTCTTGAGTCAAATAAATAATTATTAAGGGCAGTGTGACGGTGGCTCAGCAGGCAGAATTCTCGCCTGCCATGCCAGAGACCCGAGTTCATTTCCTGGTGCTTGCCCATGCAAAAAAAAAAAACAAAAAACAAATAATTCTTAAGCCCCTGCTTTTCTTCTTATTACTCTCATGCAACGCCGTTATTTAACTCTTTCTCTAACTTTGTGACATGTTATTATCCTCACTTTCAGATGAAGAAACTGGGGCTCAGAAATGCCCAAGGACAGACAATAAATGGGAAAGTGGAGTTTGAATGCAGGTCCCCCTAGTTGTCAAATTATGTGTTCTTTGTTAGCCAATGCCTTATTACCCTTTATAGGTCTCAACTCTTTCGTATAGCATCACTATATGTTTCAAAAATCTTAGGAGGCTTCCCAGATGGCAAAAAAGTGTGGCCCAGAGAAAGGGAAAACAGAATATCCAAGGTTGCACAAGTTAGCAACTGTCCCAGATCTGAGCCAACGCCCATGGCCTTTATAGTAAACCCAGCTATCTCCTTTATCACTGCAAGCCTGAGAAACTACCAGCAAAGGGATGTTATCAGACTGGCATTCCTCCATGTGGCTTCAGGGTGAGTGTGAACTCAGTCCAGCTCCCCTCAGTCTTCTGATTGCTCGGCAGCCCAAAAGAAAGGGTTTGAGTTTGGAGGCTGTGACCCTATTTTCACATGACCCTAGGTTCACAGGACCTTAAACTGGATACTTAATTTCTCTGAGCCTCTGTTCTCCTTATCTGGAAAGTATGGACAGTAACTTTTCCACAGAGGATGAATAAAAGACAGAAGAAGCCAAGCAAGGCAGGTCTTCAGAAAGTTATTTCCTACATGAGCTTTGCTTCTAGACTGTGGAAATTTGGAAATTCTACTCAAAACCACTTTTGAAAATTTGTTCTTCCTCAAAGTCATGGAGGTGCTTGATTCCTTCCTGTTCAAATTTTCAAAGATATTGGTGACCTTGATTTCAGGGAGGAAGAAAGTGCTTTGCTCCACTTTCCTGAAGTGCCTCTAACCTCTTTTGGGGACTGACATTGTTGTTCAGAAAAACAATTTTGAATTTTACTGAGAAATAAACAATATGGGGTCTTCCCAGTAGCAGGATAAAATTAATTTCTCACAAAATCATCAGAGTATGTGTCTGTGAACCTCTAAGAACGTATCAGAAGCCAGTTGAACACAGATCAGAATAATTATCACCTTTTTTGTTTATTGAGCAACTGTTGTGCTCTGAGACTTTAATCCTAACAAATCCATGAATAGTACTATCTCCCTTTTAGGAATGAGGAAACTAAAGTTCAAGGTCACAGAGCCAGTAAGTGATAGAACCAGAATTCACACCCATGCTTGCCTGACTCCAGAGACCCAGCTCATTCACCTCCAGCACAGTCCTCTCAGCAATGCAAACCAATGTGCATGGGAAAGCTTTTCCATTTCCACAAAGGAAATCCCCTTATATTTTCACTCTGGGCCTATATGCTCTTAGTTTTTGCACATCTCTTAAACAAGCATGTGCATTCTAAGACTACAGAAAATTAGGAGGAGGGAGGATGGGATGGAAGTTCCCCTGCAGCAGCGAGAAATGGCAGTCAGCAGCAAGCAAAGGAACAGGGTAACTCTCCAAAACAGACACACAGACTCAAGACACAGAGAGGCCAAATGCAGGAACCCCTTCAGCCATGGGTTTTCATTAGTTGATCCTGGTTCACCCGAAAAAGTGGCCTTGGATTCTGTGTTTTTAAGTTAGAAGAGCCCACTAATTTCCATTTCATAAGCAAGCACTTGCTATGTGCTGTGCATTGCACCGTCTGTATTCTCACTATAAGAGTGTCCCCATTGTGTAGCTATGGAAATTGACGTAGCAGAAGCTGGGCTGACCTAGGCCCGTAGCAAGCGAGTGGTACAGGCAGAATTTAAACCCAGTACAGCTGGCCTGAAGCCAACACTCATTTCACTATACCATGCTACCTTCCTCGAGAGATATGCATGATAGATTTTGGTGACATTTCCACCCCAAAATATTAAAATAAATGTCACTGCTCAAAGGGGCAATGCTTAGTGTCTGGAAATGTATGGCTGATTTTATTTCTAAGGTTCTGGATCACTGAGGGTGAGTGGTACACTCTGTCCCTGCGATTATTTTCAGACTGTTGCTTGGACATTTGCCTGGAAGTAGAAGAGACTAACCAATGCCACCCAGCAAGACCTTCAGGACAAATGCAGGGACAGCAGAACAGTGTCACAAAAGACCTTAGTTGCCTTAACCCTCCTTTTCCTTGAACCCTGGAAACCACGATGCCCAAGGGAGGCAGTTGGCCATTAGGTCACTTGGCAAATATTTATTGAGCATTTGCTATGTCTCAGGAACTAAGCTAAGTACTGGAGGTATATTAGTAAACAAGACAGACACACTCCTGCCCTCTTGGGGCTTACCATCAAGCCAGTATAAGTTTATGTGGATAGGGAATCGTTAAGCAAGTAAGCAAACAAGACAGTGAAACTGACAAAAACAGAAAAGATAATATGAAGGCAGCAGGGAGAGTGACTGTATTGATTGACAGAAGGTGTAGACTGACTCTTGGGTTGACCTAAACCCAGGAAAGTGGATCGATGTGGAGTCCTGCACACCAAGGTAAGCAGTATGCACAGGAGCTGAAGATGCTTTGTGATGGTAGAACTCAAAAACTCACTAAATGCATTGGGTCAAAGATGAAAGGCATATGTTGGAGAGTCTCATTCTACTTTGCCTTGAATCCTATTTTACTGTTAACAGTTTCTTTACTTTCACTTGATCCCCACTTTCGTGTGATGGGTACATCAGGTGGGAAGAACCATCTCCATTGCAGAGGAGGAAATTGAAGTCCACGATAATAAATGATTGGCCTAAGTTCACAGAGCTCATTGTAGGTAGGACCAGTACATGAACCCATTTCCCCGATTCTGAGGAACTCCCCATTGCTCCACACAGGAGGTCCTGAGTTTCCCATGCTTGAGAAGGCGTGTGATGACTATGTAGCCCTTTGGTGGATGGGGATACTGCAGAGTGAAGCTCCATCAACTAAGGGTTGAGGATGGTCAGGACAGCTTCTCAGGGGTCCTGCAACCCAGGATTGTGTGTGCCCTGCCCCTAACTTGTGAACCCCAGCGGGTATCCTGGAGTAACCTGTTGTCATGCAGATTCACATCCAATCCACAGCCTTCAGGACCCACCAAGTTGGGCCTGTTCTTCCTACTTTATGCCAGCAATTCTCTGACCCTGGCTGAGCTAGACTCCAGCCCCTGCTCTGCATCTTGCTGCTCCTTTGGCATCCCATGTGCCTAACTCTGTTTGGTAGAACTCAGTGTGCAAACAAGGGAGCAGGGGCAGAAAGAAGGATTGCTGTGTGGGGCTCCCACATCCTATCCCTCTAGCCAACCCATCTCGGCAGCTTGGCCTCTTTTTCTAATACTCTACAATGGAGATTTATTGCTTTTGCATTGCTTTCCCCAGGCTTCCAAAGATTTATTGGTTTTTAAGTGACAGAATCCCAGAATTGCTTAAAAGATCAATCAAATAGTGACTAGAATCTAATATTCAGCTCCGACTCGAACATAGCTGAGCCTTCTTTCCCCATGCTCCACCTGTCATGCTGATGTATCCGTAGTAACCTTCATAGCAAAGTCACTTGGCCATGAATTAATCACCTGTAATGCTGTCCCCAAAGTGAGGCTGGGGCCAGAACCCCAGATTTCATGGCAGACCCTCCCCCGGACCCCCAGCTGGCTTCCTTGGAGATGTCCCCCACTCCCCCTTCTCTCACCTTCACACCAGTCAGTCAATGAGACCTGTCCACTGGACTTCAGAGTCCTTCCTCTATTAGCCTTTCCTTCTCCAACCTCCATGGCCACTCTTCAACCCACTCCTCTGCCATGGTGTCCTTGCTCATTTGCCCATCATGAGTTTCTCTCCCCCGAGTCCACCCCCGCAACTGGGCTTCCAGAGTGGTCTTTCTAAAGCACACATTGAATCAAATTACTTTCCTGCTTAAAGTTGTTAAGTGGACCACTGGTTTTCCACTGCATGAAGTTCAGCCTTCTTGGCCTGGGTTTCAAGGACCTTGAGAATCTGGCCCTAACCCTCATTTCTGGTTTCATTTCCTCTTTCTCTATCCTCTTGCAGGTTCTATTAAACAGGGAAAGTGGAGTTTGAATGCAGGTCCCCTGTGCGTTCTTCATCACTCTCTACTGAGGTTTTAATTGTGTTATGTACTTGTTTACATGTTTATTTTTGTTTTGTTTTTTTTGTATCCTGAATGCCCTTCCCTAGAATGTGAAACTGAGGTATTAACACTCCTGGATCCCCTTTATCTGGGACAGAGTCTGGTATTTAGTAGGTACTCAAAAATATATAAGTAATTGGGTAATTAGTAAATTTGTTATGTGCACCTGGCAGACGTCAGGTGCTAGGACTGTAGAGAGGCTCATTACAGACTATACTTTCAGGTTAGTCTTGTCGATAAGAACTTTAGTCTACAAGAGTTCTAGTGTTTAAGATCTTTCTCCAATAAGCTTTCTGTGATGATGGAAATGTCCTGTACTCGTGTTTTACAATATAGTTGCCTCTTTTGAGCACTTGAAATGTACCCAGTGTAGCTCAGGAACAGTATTTTTTATTTTAACATATTTCAATTAATTTGAATTTAGAGAACTATATAGAACTAGTGGTGACCATTTTGGACAGTACAGATCTATAGAGAAGACAATCAGTAAAAGAAAATAAAAGAGCTTTGTCCTTGATCAGAGGCTGCCATGAGAGTGTGGCGAAGAACCCAGTGGGCTCGAGCTCAGAGAGGGCTTCCTAGAGGCAAAGTTGCCAGAGCTGAGACCTGCTAAAGAAGGAGAATTAGCTTCTGGAAGAAGGGCAGACTGTGACTAAGAAGGAGGAAGCAGCATATGTAAGAACCCAGGCTGAGAAACCACACAGTGTATTTAGGAGCTACAAGTGCTCATTGGACTGGGAAGAACAGAGGCAAAGAAGCAGGCAAGGCCAGGTAAAGAAGGTCTTTGCAATTTGTCCTGAAGGGCATGAAGAATGTTCGGCAGATTGATGTCAACTTTTTGTCCTCCTCTGAGCACCCAGGCCCTAGACCAGGGCATTCTCTCTGCCTGGCAGGCCATCCTTCACCAACCTCCAGTTCATACCTGCTGTGTCCAGGACCATTTCCCATTCTTGCAGCAGGAGGTACCAGCTCCTCTTGGGCTTGCGTTCTTCCCTGGCCACTCCTTTCTCAGGGACTTGCATTGTCCATTGACCAGCCCCAGAGGCTGATCCTGACTCAGACATGAGACCTCTTATGCTCTTCTGCTACAGCAGGAGCCAATGACTGGCTTCCCAGTTGAATGCACTGGAAAAGCAGAAGCCTTAGATACAGCCTTATCCACGTGAACCACTGGGTGATCTTGAGCCACTTACTTAATTTCTCTGAACCTCAAGTTCCTTGTTGGTGAAATGGGAACACCCATGGCACAGATCACTATGAAGATTAAATAAGCTACAGTGTATCAAGTGTAAGTGGTAGTTATTCCACATGCTTCTTGGGTTTGGCCAGGCTGGTGTGGCAAGGAGGGGCTCCCTGCTCTGAGTAGCCATGGGAAGGGTAATTCTCTGAGCCCTGCTGCAAGTCGATGCCTGTTTACTGAGGAGTCCTCTAACACCCATATAAGATCCACTGCATGAGAAGTGCTAGCTAGTGTATGACACTTCAGGGACCCTGAAGTTATCTCCAGGTGTATTGCAAAATCCTCAAAATGATATTACTTTAAAATGGGTCCCAAGGTTTGAGCACTGTGCAGAAACACAAAACCAAGCAGATAAGACTAGGGTGTCTCAGGTGCTGAAGGAGAAGCAACCCAAGGCCTAAGAGAAGTGCTTCGAGGTTGGAGGAGATGGCTTTCTATGCTGCAAAACCGAAACAAAGCAGATCCAAAGGCTCCCAGAAACGGCAGTGGGGACCCATCTGAGCTCCCTTAACCAAGACCTTATAAGTAGTGAGGACCAGAGGAGGTACATGAACTCAGAACCAAGGAGGAAGAGGGAATCCAGATGCTAGGAAATGACTCAGTTCACCAGTTCACACATTCATTCATTTATAAATTCGTTGAATAAGTCAGTATATATCTATTGAGCAAATAACCATGTGTCAGGCACTGTGCTGGGGCCTGGAGATCCAGAAAGATGCTAAATAGGCAGAGAAAGAGCTCTGTACAAACTGCACCATGGATACTAATGCCAAACTGTTATCAATTATAACGATTCTTGTACCC